>VZTN01024996.1:485144-534490 GCA_013400515.1 Erpornis zantholeuca
GGCACTGATGGGCCATTAACAGGAGATAGTCCTGAGGGAGTTATCTGTGAGTCATGGGCAAGGCACTGATGGGCCATTAACAGGAGATAGTCCTGAGGGAGGAGGCAGAGAGCACTGCTCCACCTGGTTTCAACAGCTCATGAAGATGATAATAGAAAACATACTTTTGGGCACATCTTACATTGTAACCTAGGACAGGAATGTATTGGATAGTCTCCTTTCTTTGTAGCTGTTTAGGAAAATGCAAGTCCTCATGGAAGGAAAAACATTAAACTGAAGATTAATCTTTTATCATTAATTATAAAGAGATTTTTCTTTAAAATAAAGTTGTAAAAATTAACCTTTACATTTTGGCTTCAATCATAAAATATAGATTGGATTTATTCCCCTCTGGGACAAGGGGAATCAATATACTCAAATTCCTACTGGTCCTATTCAAGCTTTCCTTTATTGTTCAAATTAAATAAATCATTTGCAAATAAAACATAAATAAAAATATTTTTTCTAGAAAAAGAAGAATCCAAAGTGGGTGGATGAAGAAGAGAAGCCTGAGCACTATGTATTTATCAATAGCAATCTTTCAGTTTCCAGATAACTGGTAAGATGGCTGCTTCCTTCTGTCTGAAGAGCTCCTTCACAGGAGTGAGCGGTGGTGCCTATTGGGCTCAAGAATTCAAGGGTTGGTTATTGCAATTCTTCCTGTATTTCTTGAAGAGCTGAGCTCCCATCAGTGTTTGCTTTTCTGACAATGTACCCGATTTGCTCCTTTTACTTCATGGAAACTTAAAATAATTGCTGGCAGTTTTAAACATGAGAGCAGGTAGGTGACCTAGTGATGAAAGCCACCGTGCTCAGAGTTCCTGATTCAAACAATGACATTTTTTGTTCTTCGCCTCACTTATTACTGTACACCATGGATAATAAGGAAAAAGCTGAGACCTTAGCACTGACTCTTGTCATTTCAATTTTTCATTTCATTGCAAATAGGGCTGTGTTGCTCTTAAACACCCAGGATTTCTTGAGTGTCTTACTATTAGAAACTTACTGCATTTGATTTATAGCATTTTTGTGGCACAAAGCATTCCTGCCTCAAAAAGTAATAATTTTCTGTCCAAATGAAAATAAAATGCTGGTATGCTTTGACTTAGATATCACCTAAGCAGAACATCTTGAAAGCTGTGTCTTTATGAAGCTGTTGCTTTTTTCTTTTTTTTTTTCCCTCTCTTGGATAATTACAAGTAGCACATGTTGTAGTAAGTCATATCTGCACGGCAAGTATCTGTGCTAACCATAAACATGACCCAAGGCATATTAGTCAGCTGTAAAGAATCATTTGTCAAATAAAGCCTGTCTGCAGGAGGACAGAAAATGCTTATTGGAATTCAGTGAGTGTTGGGGTGGTCCCTGCTTCCCCTGCCATTGTCCCTCCAAAGGCATGTGAATTAAACAAGGTGCAAAGAAAATAAGTCTGTCAGGTTCTTCTGGTCAGAATCCAGGGAGAGGTAACAGATGGTGACTTAAATGGTTCCCGAAAGCTTGGTTTTGTTTTTGTTAAATAAATTGTTCGATAGATACCAGGTTCCTTCAAATTAAACTGAAAGGGTATTTTAACTTTCTCCTTATGTTTAGTTCCTCCTTTGATACTGCAGAAGCCCAGAAGATAACGGGCTGCTGTGTGTCTCAAACACTGATAGATGGATTTGTGCTTATACTATAAGGACTATACTATAAAGGACTAATTTATACCATTTTCCATGGCAAGTGTGTAATATATTAATAAAACTCTGAAAGTTTTGCAGATCCTCTGACTTTTGTCTTTTCTTTTTTCAAGTGAGCATCTGCTAATGTGAGGAGCTCCCTTCTCCTTAAGGGTGGGATGTCACTGGATATTAGACATATCACTGTATGAGGAGCTGTTCCAAGTACATCTATCTCTCACAAATAAGTGACTATGCAGCTTGGAGAAAAACCTTTCTGATCCCACTGGATTTCCAACAAAAAAGTATACTCTTACTCAAGCTTTGGTTACTAAAATCACTCAGATTTTGATCCACCTGGCCAGAGACAAATTATTGTAATTAAACCTGATAGTGACAGAGTGATCAATAAAGTCCTAGAGTTTCACTGTTGATGTTGTGAGCATCCATTAGAATCACTTTGCTGAAAGCTCACCTGTAAGGACTCAAAGGAAAGTGCCATATCAGGCTCAAACCATATCTAATTCTACTTTATGCATTTTATTGCAAGTTCTTGTGTTGACCCTTAAATCTAGTACCAATCATAGTACAAACACAATGTGCTGTAATTGAAAAATAATTGTATTTTCATTTTTATTTCTCTTTCAAAAGTATAACTTCTCTTTCCTATAATGTATGCCAAAATGTTTCCAAAGCATCCTTTTTCTATAGAACACAGCTTCCCCAAAATAATAAAGAAATTGTCAATATTATCAGGATCCCAGAGGATGACTTAGATAACTCCAAAAATTGAATTCCTAATATAAAATAACAAATACTTGCAAGAAATATGGGTTCACATATAAATGCTGCCTAGTAGCTGGGAGTCTATATATGTGCACTATAACCTAACAGGGTTAGAAGATTGCAAAGTTATCAATGACTCTGGTGTCTGCAAATTGATTCACTATTTTAGTAACAAAGCCTATAATTCACTTTGGGGGAAGAGAGATAGATAGATAGTCTTTGTGTGGGAGATTAGTCTTACAGTAAGTAGTACTTTGGATCCTCTATTTTAATCATCTGCAAAACAGTGGAAAAAGTGCCCTGTGTTGTATTGTGTCATCATCTCTGCAACACTTAAAAACCACATTCCCAGAGCTATTTTTAAAAGCATGAAGTGGAGGGAAATATCATATTTGATGAGGATGTATAATTAAGGTTGTGAGTTTCTCAGAGAGACCTGATTTTTTATCTCTGTTTTCTCATCTTTGCAGTAATGGTGAAGAGAGGAGTTAGTGTTTCATTTTAGTATTCTTGCTAGAGAGCTTTCACCTGCAAAGCACCCTGATCCCCCCTCAGGTGCAGGAGGTGCAGCCCATGGCTCCTGTAGTGGGGCTCCTGCCATGGGGAGGCCCTGGCTGGGATGGGGGAAGGCACTGTCCTCTCCTTGGGCCACATGAACTGGAAGTCCCACCTGGCCTTCATCCAGGTGCCCTGAGGACCACGTTGGTGTTGCTGCATGGTGACAGGGGAGCGATGCAGGAGCTTTCCTGGGGCAGGATTTCTGGGTGAAAGAAGCAGAGCAGAGAAGGTGTGTTTTTAAATTACTTCCCCATGCCAGCATGACTGTTGTCCATAGGTCTTGCCAAACTGAGCTTTAAATAGCGTCAGACAGTTTATATAGACTAATGAAATAAGTCTGTGTTGATATTGGCACCCAAGCCATTTTGTTTCCAAAAGCTGTTCACTGAGATTGGAGTGCTGCCATGACCCCAGGCACTGGCCTGAAACTAAAAGTAAAGTGACAGGAGAAATAGGTCAGGAAGAACATCTATCTGGGAAAATGAGTCAAGATCTTGTCTTAGCTTACAGCACAGTTAGAGGGGTTTCATGCTCTCTGTCTTCAAGGTCCCAAGTGAGGGAAGGAGGTGGAAAGCTGGTCTTGGTGTGGTCTGATGTGGCCACTGGTGACAGGCGAGCCCTCTTCAGGGTCATTCGGGGCACTCAGATCAGTGAGTGCATTTCCGAGTTATTATAAAATTTGAAAGTGGCATTTTACTGTAAGAGTTTGCTGAAAAAGAGAAGAGAGATATCCCAGAAGTCAGCCTGAATTTGGGAATGACAATGTCTCTCTTGCAAACCTAATGAGTCAGATCAGCTTTGGCCAGGGATTTAGTTATGTGTTTAAACAAACTCCAGCAAATTCTGAATTTCTGAAGTGTGCTCAAATATACATAGGTTTTTTTTCTGAGGCCATCTGTCTTGGTCACATGAATACTTGGCTGCCTTTATTGTAGTGGTACTACGTCTCCTCATTCCGATGCTCATCCGAATTCTCTGGAGAAGATCCCTTCTGCAAGGCTGGCTAAAAGCCACTCCTCCTGCTTTTGTTTGCTCTAGTTGAGCCTGTGGTTGCAAATCTAAAATAAGCATTCTGAAACCAGCTTTTCTTTGATCTGTAGTGAAGTGCATCTCTTCCAGTTTGAATCAAAGGCTGCATGTCAACTTGTAAAACATGAACAAATTGAAGGGTGGCATCAGATTTCTAAGGAATATGGGTAAGGAAGACTGAGTGTACCAACTGTACTGAGGCCATTTGCTGTTATTCTAGTGAAGGTCTTCCATTAAGAAGACCAGAACTTATTTCTGCTGATGTTGGTACTTGGTGGTGTTTATTTGCAAGCAGCAGCAGCAGGGTTGTAAAGCCATCTGTTTACAAATCACAGTTTTTAAAATGGGCTTAATCACTCAGCTCAAGGCTGCAGTAACAAACTATTTACATCTCTGTGTCTGACAGAAATGTGTGCTCCTTCCATTCCCTCGCATTCCCTCCCAACTTGCTCAGCACCTCCTCATAAGAGTCTGTTCTGCTAAAAATGCTCTAAAGCAGATCATTTAGCATTTTACTTGGGGACTCAGAGCAGGGTATTTGCTCCTAAGAGGATGTCATTTGTCACTGGCAGCTGTCAGGTTTACCAGATCCTTCTGAAATGTGGTTTCTGAGCTGACTCTAGTATTCTGGCATTGCAGATCTTGCAGAGCACACAGCTACAGTGCCCATGTTTCACCCCGCTCATTTAGCATTTTCAAAACCTGTGTGTGCTGCATTTTGACTGTTTCCCTGCATAGCTGCACTTGGTGCATATTCTTACAAATATCTGGCTGCCTCTGGGTGTACAAAAGAAGAGGAGAGTCATGAAAATTTCAGTGTCCTGATCTCTATGGTGAATTTTCTCCCAAAGAGCCACAGGAGCTTGCACCATTGGGGCTCTCAGTGTCAACAGGAGTAGCTTCACATCCCACACTCTACTAGTTCCAAGATTTTCTGAAGTTTTTTTTTTTTTTACAAGTACTTTTTATATTAGCCAGTGGGCATCTGACACAACCAGCATGTTTCTATGGAAGGACAGGGCTCCTTTTAGCATGCTTGTAGACAAAGCAAAGATTTCATGGACTATGCTATGTGCCTTGTGTTGAAACATATTCAAAAAACTGTCTGTGCAATCTGTCCAAGATATCTTAAAATTATATATCAGTTTACTTCTGGAACATGCAATGAGGTGGAATAATTTAACTGGATTTTCCCCATTGGCCTGAAAGTGCCACTTGCATGGACTGACAATCAGCATTTTGATAGTAGGTCCTTTACTTGTATTAGTTTCCCTCCTCTCTTTTTATTGCCCTTAATTTCCTTCTCTTCTGCCTAAACTCTGAAGCAATCTTTTGTTGGAATAGGTGACCAGAAAGAGGTCTCAGATGGAGATGTCTAGTCCAAGGGCAGTCTAGTCCAGCTGCTTCTAAAACCAGATTTAGATTTCTTGATATTAGTAATAATAGAGTTTAATCACACTTGTATATCATAACACATCCATTTAATTATTTTAACAGTAATAGTATTATACAGCTCCTTTTCCAGAGCTATCACACATTTAAATATGTGGAACTTCTCTGCAATTTAATGAAAAACAAGTTTGAAATCTCAACAATCATCATTTTTGAGAAAATGAAACATATTGTCAGAAATTTTGTCCATCAGCCCAGACCATGACAAGAGACTTCAGCGCTCCCCTCCATGTTTCTCCTGACATTAACTATTTGTGAGTACAGTGATTTGTGCAACATTTATAGTATGATGGCACTGGATCACCAATCTGGCTGGTTGGGTGAGCAGTGACATTGGCTTGGAGGGAAAATGCATCGGTGCTTTCACAGATACAAGCCAAAATGGAATTCAGTCAAATAACTCATTTGAAAAAAACAAAAAAAGAGAGAGAGAGAAACCAAAGAAAAACTGCAGGTGAAATGAAGACCCCTGTAGTTCAGGGGTGACCCAGTCTAGTAAGTATCATTCATTTGTGACCGAATCCATGTAGAAGCTGAGGAGGTGAAAAGTCCAGAGAATACATACTGTACTTGTCGTGGTTTGCACCATTCAGTGTTGTTCCACTAAACAGACACTGTAGTGGGCTATATTATTTATGTCCTCCATAGCCCTGCTCCCAGAAAAACAAATGCTATCCTTGAGTAATCAGAATATTTATACTGTAGGTCCTCTGTAAAGATAGATAGATAGATAGATAGATAGATAGATAGATAGATAGATAGATAGATAGATAAAGAAGTTTAGTGCTTTAAAGGATATTTGAACTTCTGAGTTCAGAATTTCGTTAAACAGTTTAAAATAAAAAGAATTGTTTTCTTATGCCTCAGACCATTAGTTAGTTGTTTTTTTTTAATCTCTTTTAGATTAATTTATTTCCCATTGGACAAAATGTGGGAAATGTCACCAAGAAAAATATCTTAATTAAATCAGTGATTTCACTGTATCAAGAATTCCCTGCTTTCTCTGCTGTTTATTAATGTTTTTCATTTCTAAGTTTTGGTTTCTCTCAGAGTCATTGTCAATGACTCGAGAACTATTTTGTAGCAGAAGGACCAGCCTGCCTAGGCTCCCTGGCCTCCTCTCAAAGGCCACCGAAGCAATGTGGCTCTCAAGTCTTATTGTTTTTCCATGCAGGAAATAGTTGAGGAGTTGTTACCATTATGCACCTCTGGAAAAGCAACAGAAAAAATAATCCTTCTTAAACAGACTAACAAGCAAAGAGAAAAACCAAACAGCTTACAGGGATGGATAAAGCTTTCTGTGAGCAGACACACTTCCAGCTCAGATGTTACAAAGGACTCTCTAGTTTGAACTGTCAGAGAAATGGATCAAACACACAGTCAGAAGGAAGAAAAGGAACAGCAGGGTACACACAAGATCAGATTTAGGCAAGAACAGAATTGTGATGATACATCAGTGAAATGTAGTAACTTAAAAAGAGGTTGTCTGGCGAAGGAAAAGAGAGATAACCAGGTAGCATCACTTTGAAATCCTCCGTAATCCTCTTTGCTTCTTCACGTCCATAAGTAAGGATGCACACTGCTTCCTATATGGTAAAAGCAGAAGATTATGTTTTCTATCCCATTTTTATATCTTGTGGTGACAGGCAGGGTCTTTGAGAATGTGTAACAGTCCCAAGGGCACTCATGTCCCTGCCCACCCTGCTGATGGCCTGGGATCCCATTTCAGCACAGTCCAGAGCCACCAGTCCCTGTCCCAATGATGCTGGTCTCCAGCCCTGCCACAGCCTTGCCTGAACAAGAAAATTAGGGATTTTTTTTCTGGTTCACTGAATGAATTGCAGAACTCCCCTGGGCTTTGAGGGGGCCAGGACGTGGCCCATGGCATTGTTCCAGTCATCATTTGAGCTCAAAACCAATGAGATTTTGAGCATCTTTTTTCCATAATGCATCATTTTTTTTAAAATATATTCTCTTGAAATAGACACAGCCTGTAGCATGTATCAAATATGTTTTTCCAGCTAATCTCCAGTATCTCATTGCTGATACTGTCAATGATGATCCAATATATGCTAGTAGTCTTTTTGATACGCCACGATAGGGAGTTTTGTAATCTTTTCTGTATATACCCAAAAGGGGTATGTTTTTCACTGCTGATTGAAATGCTCCCTGAATGCCAGAAATACACTCATCAACATTTCAAGTGATGTATTTATCTGAAGTAGTTTCCTTCTGATAATTTCATTTGATGAATCAAAATGCAGCTTTAAAATCGCTGCAAATCAAGACAAGGATTTTTGGAGAACATTCATAAAAGCAATATTGGGGTTAGATATACTAGCCTTGATTCCTAGTGGATGTTTTCTTTTCTTTTGATGTTGCCACCTTACTGCAGCCCATTCAAATCCAACATCAACTTATTACAGTTCACTATTCAGCAAAAGATACAGCTGTGATGCTCGTGTGAAGAATATGGCCATTTAATTCAGCTGGCTTCAGCACACAGGGACCTCCATCAAGATTACACAAAAGCACAAATCTCTCAAAGCTTTTACCACTAAATTGTCAGCAAGAGAGTAGTCTTTTGTAGTTTGTTTTGGTTTGGTTTTTTTTTTTTTGCCATTGGGAGCCAGTTATTTGAACAAAGCTCAGTCTCTAGTTCCCCATGCTCTCAATCTTTTGCTTCCTCTCCCCTGCCACTGCCTCTACTCTGCTACATCTGAAAAACCAGCTTCCAGCATTCCCCACAGACTTTATTCTACTAAAAGCAGGGAAAATAAACATTTCATCTAAATTATTTGATAGGTGCAGATAAATCTATGAATTTATTTGAAGTTTCCAGCAAAAATAAAATGCTCTGGATGGATAATGAGCAATTGAAGAGAGTAATCTTAGAGTATTAAACTAGAAATCTGAATTTACAACCTAGCTTTCTGTAAACAAAATTACTGATATATGCACGTTGATTTTATTAACTTCCAAAAAACTCCAAGGCAGATGAAAACAAAAACTAAATGCCACAAATTATTCTAGGAATTGTTTCATTTAAAATAACTTAAATACCTAAGGAGGCCCCAGCAACTACTGATTACCTAAACTGTACTTAGAAAATGTTACAGAACTCTTTAATAGATTTCAAGTTTCCAGGAAAGACAGCCATTGCCCTTCCCACATACTCTGCTGTGGGAAAGGCTGAAAACCTTGTGCTGAAAACCAAAGGAAAAGGTTTTCTAAGTTTTCTTTGAAAAGAAGGAACTTCAATAGCAGCACCATAGATGAATCTAAGGAGCCCTCTGAGATGATGCTTTTTGTTATGAATTCTTCTCTCTCCATCCTACCGCTGTGCTAAAATTTTGCCATTTGTTTTCACCACCAACCCAAGCACAGACAAGATGGCATACACAGGGTCTGTGTGTCTGGCAGTGATGAGGAGTGTCTGTGCTGCTTTCGCGTGTAGGATTTCAATACTGCCTTGCCACAGGCTGCTAGATGTGGCTGTGATGCCAGCCCTAGGGTTTATGTTTCTCTCACTGCCTCTGCCAGGTCTCCTGGGCTCTCCCACAGCAGACTGGAGAATGAGGCAGTTGCCTGCACCCCTTCATGGTCAGGTGTGACCTCAGTGCAGGTTGGACTCCTTGCTGCCTGTTGCCTGACCAGCCTTTCCAGCCCAGCTCCACGTACACCTGCTGTCACTCTCCTGAATGGGCCTTTCGCCCTTCAGGATGCCACCCCTTCCAAAAAATGCAACCATTTCCTGCTAGGGAGCAGGACAAGGGCTGAGCAGCCCTGTTGGTGCCATTAATGCCTCTCTTTAGCAAAGGATGCCATGCTGTGGGTCTGCTTCCATGAGCTGCCCAGGCACATCGCCAGCTCCTATGCCACCTCTCCTCGGGGACCAGAGCAGCACTGCTGAGTCAAATTAGGGATGCCAGAAAGGCATCTTTAGTTGGAAAAACATCTGGCAATTCACTATAAACATTTGTGTGCAAGAAAAAGCATTGTTTACTGCTGCAAATCCTTCTGGGGGTCTGTGTTCTGGCTATGCAGTAGCAGTTCAATCATGAGCCTGGAAATAATTTGCGGGATTATTTTTGGAAATGTCCAATTGTCTTATTATGCCAAGATTAAATGGGGTAACAGATGTAGTAATTAAAAATGAAAAAGTGACAGTTATTTTTGGCTCAAATTGATACTATTAACTGACATGGTAGATGGGCTTTTAAATCCAAAAATATATGCAATAGCACTCAGAATAGCTGTTATTTCCCTGCTGTTTGTGAAAGGCTTATGAATCATGTTCTACACTTAGCCAATGGCATACCTTTATTTCAGATGCTATTTAAATTACACTTAATTTAAATTAAAAGGTGGAACTAAGTAAATATCTGAAGGTTTTTTCAGGCTTTGTCTGACATCAAAAGTCAGATGACTGCATATCTTGATTTCCAGAAGAACATATGAAACTAATTAATAAAATAAACAGGAAATGTACTCCATGCTGACCTGTAAAAAGACCATATTGAATTTATAGCCGCAATATCAGAGTTAATTTGTATTCCCATAAAATCAGTATTGAGAATGTACTTGTTCTGCTTATTAATATTATGTGGGAGAAACCTGTTCCTTCTTAGTGACCCATCATTTCCAGAGCATTGTATTAACATGTATCAGTAGTAACTGCACCAAATTTTTTCTCACTTAAAATGAGTACTGTAGGATTTTGCTCTACTTCTTATATACTCCTAAATATAGCCCGAGAAAGAAAAATAATTTTAAATCCCCACAACTGTTAAGACCTATCCTACAACTAGGGACATTCCCTGGCTATAAGGATTTGACTGAGGACTGTGTATATCTGAGCTCATTTGCATTAGACTCACTGAAAGCCTTAGATAAATGCATTAACTTTTAAAAAAGGTAATCATGATATTAATTTCTGTCCTTCATCTATAATGCCAGCTAATGCATTTTGGCAAGCATCACTTATAACTAGAATTATTCTCCCCTGGGATGTTGCAAATGATTCCTCTTCATCCAAGTATGTTTTGCTTCCATGCACCGAGACGCACAGGCTATCTTCCAACTTAAATCAATATTATGATCAACACTGAATCCAATTAAAGCATATTTGTTTGGCATTTCAGATGGTGAAGTAATGATCTTCCCCAACTCCAGCGAGACACCAGGAAGGTGCAGAGGATGGCTGGGGAGCCTGGACTGCACAGCCCCTCCTGGAGCTGTCAGAATCACTTCATCAGCGCTGGAGCGGGGTGGGCAATGCCCATCTTGGCGGGCAGAGAACTCGGTGCTGCAGGTGAAAGCTTTCCTGGCACCAGCATCAGAGAGTTGCAGCACTATAGATTTTCCTTGGGCAGAGACACAAGCAGGCAAAGGGAATTTATTGTGGTGTCTTTGCAGCCTCCACTGGGGGAAATCTGCTGCAGATCAAACCCCTGGCTTTCCTGGCCATCCTCTGCTCTTGCAGCTCTGTTGGGGTAGAGACGGTCTGCTCCTGCAGTGGCTGCTTCCCCTTCCCACACTTTGGCAGGGCTGCTTGACTTAATTTTAAATATTTATTGGACATTTAGTCTAATGCCCACTACTTGGGAAATGTCTCATATGATGAGCGTAAAAGCAAAGATTGACTTTTTTTGCAAGAGGCTGGCCTAAAAAAAGCAATCTCCAGCTGTTCATTGCCGGGAACACACATTTATGGCATTCCCCTCGGAGTGACATTTCTGCAGCCTGTGCTTTAAGTGAGGTGTATCCCTTGGAACTTGCAAGGCAGCTCAACTAATTTCCTTTGAAAAGTAGATAGTAAATGAGAATTTATTTTTGATAGACATTGAAAATTTTCTATCCGGACGGAACACTTGTGATACAAAAACAAATATTTAATGTCACCTTAAGGATGAATTGGAGAAGCCCAGTTAGAAAGTTTGCATAGAAATCAATCATTTCCAATTCTACATAAACACTCTCATGAATTTTGTGTTCTGCAAAATCAGGGGAGTAAGCACATTTGTTACCATTAGTCACACACACAGCACTCTGCAATATTGTCTATGACTCTTCGTGCCAGAGCAATAGCTTCCAGCTCAAAATGCAGATCACACAGAACAGACTTAATTTATGGCCTTTATCCCTGCTTCCTTGCAAACAGAAGGGTTGGATAGACAAAATATTAAAAAGAAGTATCAGAAATCTCTGGAGGATTTAGGAGAGCAGCTAGAGCCTTTTTTCTGGAAATCCTCTTACGCCTATGTTTCCACATTTTTTTGGTTTTTTTTTTTTAAGTGTCTGAAGTCTGATTTTCAGGGCTAAATGGCTGGAGTAGGTTATTGTACAGCTGTAGTAGCAGCATGAACTAAGCCAGTCCCAAAGTGTATGCAGGCAAAGTAAGAAGGGAGGCATTCCAGTGTCACATGCTGAAGGAGTGTCTGGCACCTGACATTTTATCTCAACTATCTGTGCCATGCTCTGCAGCTCACCTTCAATAACCACCTGACAGAGGAAAAATGTGTGACCCTGAGGATTTAAACAAAACAGTCAAAGCTTGATTTTCTACTGTTTTGTATGTCTTGTGATGATCTATGGCTCTCTAGAAGAAGGGCAAAGTTGCTCTGAAATGTGGCCTTCCTTGAGAAGAAGAACTTTACACCAATTTTGTTTCCCTGGTGTAGAACGTAAATCACTGCATGACCTACAAGGTGAGTTCTCCAAGCAGATTTGTCCCCTTTTTCTGCTGTTCTGTTTAAAGGCCCTTTCACGGCTTAAGCTGTGAATTAAATCAAGAGCAGGACTGCTGGAGAAGGTGGGTGTCTTGGGGAACTAAACCACTCTTGTGTGCTGCAGGTCGCCCCAGTTCCTGATGTCCACACAGCACTTTGCCAGGCACTCAAAGGTACATGTTTCAGCTGCTTGTGCTCCCTGACAGCACAAATTATAATGGTGTTTTTTAAAGATGTCTGTGTCTCTAGACATTACCTACATAGCCTTTCTTATAATTATAGATCTGTAATTATGTGCTTAATGATGATACCCCCTCTGTCTGATGATAAATATATTTTTCCATAATAGAACTTAAGCATTGCATATTTACTAGTCAAAAGGAGATTTGCACTGCAAGTGAAGAATTACAAATTAATTATACCATACCTTTAATTATACCATAAATACTCTGGATAATTTCCCAAGAAATTATATTAGAGCTCTTGTAAAGGCACTTACCCTTGGTGCCTGCAATGGTCCACATCTCACGCTTACCCTGACAGTGTAAGAAATCCAAAGTGCTAAGTTTTCATTACTACTGCCTCTGAAGTAACTGCAGTGCACTTAAAATAGATGTACAATCCATTCACAAAATGAATCATTAAAAGGGATTGAGTTGAATTGTGCCTGGCAGATGTTGTCACAAAAATTGCTGAAATACTTAAACACTTCTTCCAGCAAGTGACGATGGGATGCTTGGAAGCAAAATTATGCCAAAGCCAGAGAAGTAATGCTTTTCATGCTAATGCAAGAAAGGTTTCATAAACAACTTCATGGAGCTATACTGCACAGTTATGAGAGTGCTCCTTCCTCATCTGTTGGATAGCTCTTGGTCAAGTCTACATCATCCTACCCATAGTGATCCCACATGTTAGCTCTGGAAAAATTAGAAGTTGCAAGCAGAAGGAGGCAGAGGCCAGTCTGGCCTGAGCTGTTCTCCATCTCCTGGGCTCTGCAGGCAACCCTCCCTGCTCCCTGCTCCCTGCTCACCCATGGAGCTGGTGCACCAGCGCTCATCGGCTTCTCTCATCTAGAAGCAGCTTGATGGAGATAATTTTTAGCCACACAAACCTGAGTGGGGCAGAGGAGAAAATCCTGGACAGCAGTAAAGAATGGGTTGGCTTAAGATGGCCAATGCCCTGAAACCAAGGTTTTGAAAAACACGATAATTTTCTGTGTCCACCCCCAAAAATGCTTTGGCCAGTAGTGTAATTGCATGATCTGCAATGGTTTGTTTACATAATCTCCTTGGGTGCAGATATTTTTAAAGGAGAACTTGATCATGAGCAAGACTCCAGGCTCTCCAAGACACAGCTGTAAGCTTGATTGAACCCCGTCTTTGGTGAGTTCCTTTTGGTGTTTAAATGTAGCAGGTCCACTCTGGACTCCTCTTCATGACACACATGGTAAATGCCCCAGCCATCTTCCTGTGATCCAGGGAAAGCAGACTGACAGGCAATTCCACTCATAGGATACAAAAACTAATTTTAAATTTTTTTCCCTCATTAATGTTTCCCCAAATAAGATGAGTGTACATCGGGGTGAGTTCTTACTGGCAGGAGAATATCTTAGTTGAAGGCTTATTTTAACTTCTGGAGGAAAATGGCCTTGTCTGATTCCTCAGCAATTGAATAAAGCATGCTGTCTCCCAGTTTATCTAGGATTTCAATAAGATCCATGCTAATGCTGATGGCTTCAAAGCACACAGCACCTAAACCTACTTTGACAGATGATATTTCTTCTGTGTGTAACTGAAAAGAGTACACCCTGGTAGAGGAGTTTATCAGTTCCAGCCTAGCTAATGAGCTTAGCCTTCTTTCTGTACTGCTGAAATTATACCAAAGTGCCTGCCTGAAAGAGGCATATTGATGAAACTTTGCTTCAGCTCTGAGCACTGAGAAGCTAAATCACTTGTATCTCTCGCCAAGAGAGTTCCCTCGCTCACAGCAGGGTCTGTCTGAAGGCTGGGCCCTTAGCTGCTCTCAGCTCAGCTGTCAGCACCTGCTGATCTATGGCAGGGAAGCAGCAAGTGCTTGGGCTACCTGAAACATTTTTCCTTGTATCATCCATGCATGATGGGGAGCTGGCCTCTGAACTGACCATCTCTCTTATGACAGATACCCTCTGTGGCCGAATCTCACTGTGTTCGTGTGACTTCAAAGATGCAATTGTTCTTGCTGTGATATCAGTCATTCCTTCTGCCTCTGTGTTAGTAAGTTTTCTGAGAACTTGGAAACACTCCTCATGTGACATTTTGTATTTTAGCAATTCAGAATGTGGACAACCTGTTTTACAGTATTTTGCACTATTAATTTTGTCCCTTTCTGGTGCACAAATGCTAAGACACTTTCTACAGTACATCGTCCCTAGGCAGAATTACCAGTGCTTCACAAATCCTTTGCACTTTGTTTTTCCTTCTGATGAAAGGTCTGCTCTGTTTCCTGGGTTATGAATCTCTGCAGAGCCTGTCTCGGTAACTCCCTAAATCTTTCTTCCTTCTCAGAGTTATCGCTGCCGTGCTCCTTTACATAACACCATTCAAAAGTGGTTTTTTTCTGCATGAGCATGTATTCATGTTTATAGTTCCTCTGAAGCTGTGTCCCATCACCCTCCTCCCTGGCTTCACTACTGCCCACCAGCACGACAAGGCTTTTTGAAAGCCATGTGGCACCTGGCAGCTTGTGCCCACATGAGATGGGTCTCTGGGCTCATTGCACATGGACATGGCTGATTGCCACAGCTGGTGGTGAGACACAGCTCTGGGTGAACCCAAGTGCCCATGGTAAATCCACGTCTGATGGGGCAGCCAGCTTGATATCAGTAAAGCAGCATTTGCTTTCTCTCTTCTTACCAATGGCACGTCTTGCCTGAAGCCTCTTCTGAAGGTGAGAAGGTGAAGTTGTGGCAGCCTTTGTGGCAAGCAATGTTTGAAGAATAAGAAAATGGGACATTACAAAATGGCTTTCATTCTATTGCCGAGCACACATTAACCTCATTTAAAAATGCCACTACTGCATGGGTCATGGATGCTAGCATGTTTTGCATGTTTTGCTTTTTAACTGAGAGCCCTTCTTTCCTTGTAAAGCTGGCAGTAAGGATGTCTGTTGAAGGATTGGTTGGTGTCTTGAGACCAAGCAACACATCTATTTATGTTAAAAGACTGAAAAGTTCCAATCATTATTGAAACTCTGTAACTGAGTTCTCCAGAGCACAAATGAATCAGAGAGCACTTGTGTTTTCCTGAACATAACAAATAGTAAAGATTATAGGATTACAGCTTTTTTTATTTTTTTTTCTATTTTTTTTTCTTTTTTTTTCAGGAAAGAACATATATTTTTATCAATTTTAGTCAAGAAAAAAAACATGAAGGTGTTAGAGACTTCAAAGGCACTCCTGAAGGAATAATTAGCTCTTCAAAAGGCTGGAACACAAGGCAGCACCCTAGGCAATACCCTGGTTTCAGGAAAACTGTTGCTGGTTGCTGTTATCAGCATAACAAAGAGCCCTAAAACATTGTTCCTATGGCTTATGTAAAAGCACATCAAGAGTTTCTTTGCAATTCAGAGTCCTCACTAATTAATAAATTAGTATGGTATAAAGTATGGTATTAGTGTGGTATAAATTAATAATACCACAATTTCATTTTCATATGAGAGTGAATTTAAGATTCTTTATGATTTTATAAGAAAACAGACATTCATGTTCTACAGTTGCCCCACTGCTTGTTTTTGGTGGTATTCACCAGTATGTGAAAGCCCCGGCTCCAAATTCCTGCTCCCTCTTAGCGAAGGCTTGCAGGAGCAGCATATTCTCCCTGTTGAGAGCCAGAGCACACGTGTGGCTTGCTCAGCATTTGGCTGCTGGTGCCAGGGGAACAAACCCCTCCACAGAGAGGGGAAGGATGCATCAGGGCTGGAGACACACTGGCCAGCCTGGTGGAGACCACATATTAGCCAAGTCTGCAAACAGTTCAGAGCAGGAGCTGTTATTTCATGACTTGCATGAAGTCTAGAATGTAATTACCTCTGAACAAATAGCACTAACAATAACAGTTGTACTGATAGCTTTATGCTTCTCTTTGCATTGTGCTGCACTGTAGACCTTACCCTAGTTTTAAACCACAAACCCTGATTATTACAGCACACGGAGAGGAATTATACCCTCCTACATAGTCTATGGTGCAAACAGGGTGGCTGCCCCAGGTGCCTCGGTAACAGCATTGTGCAACACACAAATGCCTTTAATCATCCCAGCGCTGCTCCCACAGCGTCTTGTTTAGACTGCTTAAAATAACTTCCCAAATTATGAATCTTTGCATAAGAAATGATGTGTGTTTCAAACCACAATGAGACACATTCTATACAAAGGTTGGTTTGGAAGTGGGAGTGAGCCTCTGTGCAAGAGGCAATTCAGCAGAGAACTTGCATTGTCTTTAACACTGCAATTAACCTAAAGCATTGTCCTTGTAAATAAAAAGATTTGCAGTGTGGCCACTGCTGTGGAAAGCTTTCGATGAAATATTTAGAACAGTGCTTTCTGAATGCAACTAATTTTCAGAAGACACATCAAAGTTTCATAGGGGCACTAATTCAATCACAGATGATGAATGACTTTATTTTTATGTTTGGCTTTAACAAGGCTGGATGAATGTGGGGTGGCTTAGCGAGTCTGTGTGCCGAGGGCCGCCTGAGTCACAGCTTTTGGAGAGCTGCTTCCCCTCCCTCCAGCTGAGCACATCGTGTCAGCCTTAACAGGGCTCTGAGCTCTGCCTTCACAGCTGGACCCAAATGCAGGGAAACCTGCCCATTATGAGTGAACTTCACAACCAGCAGCACGGCCTTTGGTTAAATCCTCATTAACCACCTCTACCCTGCTCCTGGCCCGGTCTCTCCAGGCACAGACAAATCATACTGAGGTGGGGGGAAAAAGGAAGCAGAAGTGTGTTTCTGTGAGGCACTGGTTGTACCTTTTGTATTGTCAGGTTGTCCTCACACCCTGCCAAACCGGCTCAGCTGTGGAGGGAACTGTGGTGGTGTGAGTTTGCAGGGACAGTCCAAGGTGCAGGGACAGCCCAGCTGCTGCTAACACCCTGCAGTGCTCCTACACTTTCACCATTGTGCTGCAAAAGATTTGTTCCTCCAGCACGATCTAAAAGTTCAGGAAAGTAGAAAAAAGTTTTCATGTAAAATTGCAAGAGAAAGAGAGTGATGTGGGATGATGTACCTAACAAGCCATTTAGAAGACAGTACTATGGATCCCTTTTCTTGGGATCAGATGAAGACTACATAGGAAATTCGAGCATGTCATATTTCTCCATCCAACAAACAATGACTATTTAATTGGGAACTGTAGTGAGTGGCTGGACCTCAACACAAGCCTGTCCCCCAAACCGGAGCCCCAGGACCCCCTGAGCTACACAGCTGCTTGGCAATGTGAGCACAGACATACCAGAACCCCATCCCTCTCTTTCCTCTGATCCTCTTCAGCAGGTGGAGCACTTTTTTGGCAGCAGAAGTGTTGCACAGGAGATGCAAGCAGGCATCAGCTTTGCTCGGGGCAGGATGAAGCTGGCCCCCCTGCCACTCTGCCTTGCTCGGGGTCAGCCACAGTGGCATGGGGTGCAGAGCAGGAGAGCGTGGGACACATCCTGCTCAACCCCTGGGCCTGCTTGCACCGGGAAAGGGCAGGACACAGCCCTGTGGTGCTGGGGAGGGAAGGGGCGAATGCACTGCCTCGGCTCTGCGGTCACAGGTTTGCCGAGCAGATCAGTGCTGGCCCATTTGCATGCTGTGAGTTTCCAGCACTGCCTCGGTTGTGCTGGGAACACAAATATTTTTCTGTTGTGCCTGTGCCAAATCAGTTTCAGCACCCAGCAGCTGTGCTGGTGTGTTTTGACTGAAGAGACACCACTTGATGTCAGCATAAAGTAACTCATTATCAATACATTCACCCAAATTCACATTTAGGATTTTCAAAAATTATTACCATTATATTAAGCTATATGTTTAAAGCTTTGCAGCTAATTAATATGCACAGATTAATATACAGCCCAGACTCAGCCTCAGGTACTGGGAAAGCTTCTGATATAATGAAGCTAAAAGCAGAGTGACAGGGACATATTACCTCACCAGATGGCACAGTTTGTTAAAACAAACCAACGCATTTCTAAAAGAGTGTTCTAATCTCCACTTGAAACACATTTTAATTTAAACGGAGGGACATTTACATAAAAAGGGTTCAGAGAACAAATATTTCACGAGTTAGATAAGGGCAGTTCTGGTTTAAAGCAATAGGAGGTGGGAAATCATAAGCTAATTAAAAACATTCTCAGTGATGGAATTTCAAGCATAACTGTTGTTTGTGAGGAATTTAGATTGTTGTGGAAAGCTTTCCTCTGGAAGGTGACAGCCAGTACAGTCTGTGTTCAAGAGTCATCAGCACAACTGAGGTACAGAATTGTGCAAATAACAATGAATCTTATGGGAAAACAAACATTTTATTTTGGAGGACTAGGTCCTTTAAGGGTTTTATTAAACCTTAGGTCACTCTTGGGATGGAAACGCTGTCCTGTAATGAGATTCTGAATATGCTGGAGAATAAACTAAAGGAGACAAAATGTATTTTTTAAGATTATAGTCTGATTAGGTCAGTTGCTGTCTGAAAAAAAAAAAAAGCATGTTTGATGAATTCCTTATTTGAAGTAAAAAAAAGTTACTGGATCTTTGGATGTCATGGAAATAGGTAACAAACTCAAAGGTGGGGGTAGGTGGTTTGTCTGATTCATGCCTGCTTTGCTCAACACAATCCTTGGGTTCTTACATTTATTTTTTTTTTACTAATCTGAGGCCAGCTTAAAGCAATATGCATGCCTGAATCTTTGTTGCTCCAAGACCCAGGAAGGATGATCAGACCTCAGCTCCAAGGCTCTCCACATCTCTGCCAGGAGGCTTGGGTAGCCTGTACTGCCTGTGTGGCTCCCCGAGAGGAGCTTCACCTGTTCTGCTGGGCTGAAACCCCAGTCCTGCAATGTCTCCTACAGCCTTACCCACAGCTTGGTGTCTCTCCACCAGAGAAACAGGGAAGGTGACAGAGACAATGTCTTTTCTTCCAAAAAAGTCATTGAAGGTGGTTGTGATGGTGTTGGGCAACAATGTGAAGGATGTGGGAGAAGGTCTGTTTTTCAGCCTGCCTGGAGTTTGCTGGGCTGTCACCTCTGTCCAGCTCTGATCTTTTGGCTTGCTATGTGTATGAAGTTTGCCTTTGATGTCCTCCCTCTGTTCTCACAAAAAAGGTAAGAAACTCCTCCTTGCCCTGTTTTTTTTTTTTCTTTCTGCCATTTCCTCTCATCTCCTTTGCTACATCCTTCTGCTGCCCATCTCTTAGAGCAAGAGCAGTCTTGACTGTTTCTGACATGTCTTTGATTTTCATGGGAGACCTTTAGCACCTTCATAATACAGAAAAGAAGAAGAAGAAGTGTTTTCTAATGTTTTGCTGAGGCAAACCACATGAGACTCAGTTAAGAAACATTTTGATGCAGAAACCTTTTTCACTGCAGATAAATTTCAGTATTTTGTGTTCTTCACAAAGAAACAATGCACAGAAGGGTAATTCAGAAAGCTGACACTGCCATCCTGATGCCTTTCTTATAGGAAGACACAGCTCCAAAAGAAAAATTGTAGTGACCAGGAGGAGTCAGAAGAACTTGACCAATCTCTACTTCCATCAATAGAATGTGCAATGGGAAGAGATTAATGGTAGAATTTTAACCTCATTGACAGGGGTCTCACTGAATGAGAGCAGATCTGAGCTTCACTCTTGATTCCTCAATTATTTCCTGCCATTTTTTAAAATGTGAGATATAAAATACATTAGCAGTCTTTGACTGGAGCCAGAAACAGTTAGAAATTCAGAGAGAAATGGTATTTTGCAGAAAGGCAAGGTGTTGCCACTTGCTGAATAACACAGGTAACTTTTTATTGTAGCTTACCTCCATGACCTTCTCTTCCTTCAGCAACTCAGCATCTTGGCTGTACTACACCCACTTTTCCTATTTTGATACTTCTTACATATTTTTATATTTTTCTTAAATATTTAGATTCAGAATCATCACATTCATATGCTGAGCACACTTTACTTCTTTGATAAGTTATGTTCAGGGAGCATTATTTTTTGACCAGGACAACAGGCAGATATCCCAAACATCTACAGTTCATGGGCCTCATAAAACTCATCCAGAAAGAGAGAGAAAGAAAAATAAAAGCCTAAACCATAGCAAGTATTAAATGGTGAGTCCAAAAGTAGCTCACTCGTTACCATCTCAGCCCTCCTCTTAGTTTGCTCACATCAGCCATACAAGCTGTACCTGTTTAAATAAAACATGGGCAAGTATTCACAGACTCGTGTATCCAACAAATTCACTTTCCCATATTCTCAGTAGTTCTTAGGAGCATCACAAGGAAAAAAACCACCTATTTAGCATGCTTTAAAGGCAGCTAGAGATTTAGAAACATTTCCTCCCTGCTCTCTTTTTCTGTATTCTTTACATCCAAAAAAAAAGTCACATAAAACCCCAGAAAATAAATGAGCAAAAAGTGAGATAAGGTATTAAGTTTATTCAGGAGCTCAGAATTATTTCGGAGAGCTGCTTTTCACTCCTATCAAATGCATATGTATAAGTTTTAAGTCAATGTATTTTGCTAGAACTGTTAAGCTAGAAAGCTGCCTGATATCCCTTGTAGTTGGATGCCAGGTAAATAAACAACCAGCTGGCTTAAGCAAATTAGGTAAATAGTGTTTGTGGGCAGGTAGTTTTGTTCAGCATGTAGCACATAAATGTTTATTAATGCTGTTAACTGGGAAAAATGCTGAGGTAAAGGAAGAGATTATAGCAAATGCACAGATTAAAACAGAAACATTTGTCAAAACCAATGTGCATAAAAGCAAATAGTAAACAACTACATGAGTTTGCTGAAGCCAAATGCTCCCATTTAATAAATAAAATGCTTCATTAATCCTCCATGACAGAAGTAATGCTTGGAATGGAGAACAGATAAAAAAAATATTTTTGAAGTGACATCCCTTCCTGGATGAGTTTTCCTGGGAGGCCAGGCAGGAACTACAGCCTCTCCCAGGCAAGGAGGAGTATAACAAAGGCAGCCCCTCTCAGCTCTCACTCTTGCAACTCCTGCCTGCTGCCAAAATGTTTGGGGCTGATAACAGTGCAGCTGGAGGAGCTATTGGTTGTGTGGGTTGCTGTGCTCAATAGCTGCCTTAGATATGCTCCTGGTCCTCGAGTGCTGTGCACCAGTTGTGATCTAGATACCAAAAATGTGTTGTGACAGAGTGGTCCCTGTGCTGTGTTCTGCCCTAAGACACCCTTTTAGCACTGTGGCATTTGCTTTGAGGGTTGCCCAGAAGCAAAGCACATGGTGGTGGCAAATCCCTGTACTTTGAGTGAGCCCTCCAGCACTGGGTGCCTTTCTGCAGGAGCACTCAGAGCTCTGTGATCAGCTGCATGTCTTATCTTTAGCCTAAAACAACATGTTTCCATTTTTCAGGGTTAGGTCTTGAGACACACGTTGGATTAATCTTCTCTAACATCCAAGCACAATGGAGGTGTCAGGCATAGGACAGTATTTTGATAGAAATCCATCCACATATGTCACCATTGTTTGAAGGCAATCCCTGCACACCAGCTGGCACAGAAGGCTAGGGCATGGCTTGCCACCATCATCACTCTAATGCCTTCCCATGGGATTGCTCATCAGCTCCCCAGTGCTGTGCCTCAAGCTGCATCATGTACACACCACATGAGTTGGACCAGGACAAGGAGCAGAGACAGTGACTCTGCTCAGAGGAGGCCATCCATGGCACCTATGAAAGAACTCATGGTGTGGCAAACTAGACAGGGTTTGCCTAGGAAAAAGAGCTGACACAGACATCACTAAGGTGTTCTATGAAGTTTTCTTTAACAACAACAGTGTGTGTTCTGGAGCCAAGGTCCTACCCTCTGAACAGGGATGAAATCTTGCTGCAGATTCTTCCTGAGATCAGAGACAAGAAATACTCATCTCTGTCTTATGGCTGGCCCTTGTCAGGGCATCTTTTCTTCAGGGCCATTGTCCCTTTGTGAAGTTAGATCAAAAGTGAGCAGATGGTCTGCTAGTGTCTGGGGCAGGAAAATGACATACGTAAGCCCTGCACTAGGAAAATCAAGCTTAAAATAGATGGGCTTAAAGCCAAGATGCTCCTTTGCCCACATTTCTCCCCCAGGGCAGAGGAGGAAAGTGCAGAGATGTGACAGGTGCCAGTCACTTTGCTTCATGTATTTCTGGAAGGAGATTAGATACTGCAATGGGAACAACAAAGTAAGAACTCCAAGTAAATTCAGAAGTACTCTGGCTTCATGGGAGATGAGCTGAGGGAGCACCATAGGAGAGATCTGGGATGAGAAAAGGCCACATACCTTCCCTTTTGTCAACATGGAAAGCATGGCATATTTCTGTACTGAAGATGCAAAATCAGCAATGAGTTCTTTTCCTAACATGGGAAGCTTTAGGAGAAAATATGGTCAAAAATGTGCAGACAAAGGAGTGCTGGACTATTGGCTGAAAAGTGGATCAGAGTAAGTTGTTCCAAGGAGACAGCTCAACTGAGTATCCCAGGAAAAAATGTTTTAAAAAGTAAAATGGGGAAAGAAAGTGTGTTTGAAAGATAACTGTAATGCCGATAGTTTATCACTGGGAGAGGATGGGGACAGGAGCTGTGGATGCCATCCCTACCCAGGAGCCAGTCGAGCTCCTGCCCTCACTATGGTAGGTGTTATGGTGCCTCAAAGCAAACATGAAAATGTCAGGGAAAGGCTTTTCTTTTTGGCTGAACGGAGTTGTGGTAGATTCACTGACTTCTTACACATTTTGGGAAGTGAAAAGCAAAACAGATCCCACCAGAAATCTTCACACCAGAGTTGAATTTGCAGCACATGAAAGCTAATGCCATATGCCAGGAGAGGTTCAGCTTGAGCTTGCAGTGTTTTTTGTGCTGAAGTGGACACTGGGATGGTCAGTGCTGCAGGAGCTGAGTTGCACTGAGCCTCTCTGAGTCTGGCAGCTACATTTTTTACTTTGTGCTGCAACACACGATGAGAATTTGTTTTGCCTTCTGATGTTTATCTCAATTTTACATATGTTCACAACTCACAGGAGAAAATGACAAATTGAGAAAATATTTGTTTTCACAAAAGCCAAGAGACTACTGCAGCAGACAGCCAGACAAACACAGTGTAAGTGCCAAAGTCTGAGCTTTTCTACACAGTGTGCCATGTACATGTTCAGTTTTACCTGCCTAAAGGGCAATAGGAAATGCAGTCTGTATGCTGCCATAATCACTGCAGTCTCTCTGCACAAGGATTACTTGTTGCATCCCACTGCAGGCTTTTGGAACACCACCCAAAAGGGAGGGCGAAATCATCAGCCACATTTCATTTAGCCACACCAACTGAATCTAAACAAATAGAAAAATGATCTGCCTGTAACACTTTGAGGCATACAGCAGAAAATAACCCTGAAATAGCTGTTTATGTTCACTGGAGAAAGATTTATTTCTGAGCTCGAGTAGCAGAGGTAAAAAGAACCACCTGTAAACCATTACCTGCCATGCCCCACTGCCCCCATGTGAAAAAACAAGAACAGGCATTGCTTGGAGTGGAGTTGGTCTAGTAAATGATGAGGAAAATGGAATGTGTTCTCTCAAAAAACAGCAAATGAAGAGGAGCTGCTGCATCTGAAATGATGTTTACCTGAAAGGTCCCAGCTTTTGTCAGAAGGCCCATGAGTCTAGCATTTGCTTTCTCTCCTGTGGTGCAACATGAACCACTTTCCCCTTTACTTCATACTTCAAGAGGGATTTTGCTGCTGAAACAAACTGACCCATTGTACAAATGGATTAAAAGGTTCTGCACTGATGTATAGCCAAAATGGAGAAGAGCTCTGTATGGTATTGTGTCTAATTGTCTTTTTTACTTAATTATTATCTATTTATTTAAGTTTGTAGGGGGTGGGGGTGTTTTGTATTTAATAATTGATTTTGGTGCCATGGTATTACACATTTCACGTAAATCCCTGATAAAGGGGACCTTAAAAATATTTGCTTGTAATACCAAGTTATTTAGGTCCATGGTTAGCTACCAGCAAGCAGCAGCATGATTTAAAATCATGGACACTGCCGAAGTTCCTTGGTCCATGGCATCCTAGTTCTCTTAGACAAACACAGCACACTGCATCTTGCCTGGAGCATTTCTCTAGTTCCACTCTGACTTTAGCCCAGTTTCCTAAAGAAAAAACCATCTGAGCATGACATTTATCTTTCCCACTCCTCTTTTCTCTCAGCTCCTGAGCCCATTGGCTGGTTTAGCCTCTATGAGACAGAGGGCTGGAAGCCTCAAAGATCAATTTTCCCTATGGATTCTGTGCAAACTCTTGGGAAGGTGTTTACAGAGCCTTTAAAAAAAACAGCTTTTAGTGCAGAAAGAGCTCAGAAAACTTTGGTATTTCCCATTGCTCTTCAGCCCCTAGATAACCAAGCAGAAAATGCAAGGCCCCAGCTTTAATTTGGACTAACCACAGCCCATATTGTGTACTGCCAAGTGGCAATGCCACAGAGGATGAGAGGAATGGAGGTTACTTGAAGAAGGAAGATGTTCAGGGGATGAAAGACTTGTATTAGTAGGAGAATATGTCCTACTGTCTTGGCTGCCCACAAATCTGCTTTTCAGGATACTTTTTAGTTTTCTCTTGCTTCCTTTTCTGAGTCCCTGCAGGCAGCTGTTGGTCCTTGGAAGATGTGATGACAAGGAGAAAGTTCTTCAGCGCCTATAGAGAATGTAGAAGTGAAAATGCACCTCCCAGCATCTCACCCCAAGCTGAAAGGAATTGTAAAAATACTGTTTCCACATCCACACATGCTTCTGGAAATAGAGTACAAGTACAGGATCCTGCCCTGGCACTCCATAGGCAGAAGGAAAAGAACAAACCCTGAGGGGGAATGTCAGGAGCGTCCAGTGCTCCAAGTTCCAGTTATCCAAGAGGGAAGGTTTTGCATGGTGAGCACAGGAAAGCTCCTCCTGAGGGATTGCCAGGATGCTGGCTAGGAAAGACAAGGTGTTGTTTTGGCATATCACTGTACCTTGGTGCTGGCACCAGTTGCTCTCCATCACTCAGTAGCCCTTCTGCTCCCCACCAGCCCACTCGAGTCCATCAGCAGAGTGTCTGGCATTTGCTGCCAAATGCCTTTCCCTTTCTTCTGTCTTATATATAATCCCTCTTGACCTCAAGACTGGTGTGACACATAAAAAAGTTATATAAAAACTCTCCACGTGCATTTTTGCATATCACAGGTCCCCTGTATTTAATAGCCCAATATTTGAAGAGAGTGACTGGGTTCAACATGGGGTCAGTTCTCCTTTGAGGGGATTACATTTCATGCCCTTCTGCTGCCTCCCTAAACAAGAATTCACATATTTCTTGTTTGAATGCTTTGTTTTTGCTATGAGATGTAGAAAAAAGCAAGACCCAAGGTGGTCTCAGCACACAGGAATTGGGTATGTGACACTTCCATTGTGCTGTGCCACCAGATCATAGCAGGGAAATTCAGGCAGGGCAGCTGTGTGACTGTTAACTGCTAATTCCACTGCCAACTTCAAAATCTGGTTCATTAATGTAGTATACAGTGAAATAGCCTCTGTACTATGTGAATTATTGAAATACCTTTAGATGTTTTAAGATGTTTTCCACAGTAGCTTTTATTTAGGTGGTAAAGCAATGCCCAGTCTGAGTATGCTGAAGACTAGGCTGATCTTGTCCCTTTTCAGTGCTGTTCAGACTATGTGACTGAGCACAGAAAAAATAAAAATCAAGAAGGATTCCAGAGTGAGGCTGGGGAATGTTCATGCTTTTAGTGTCTCAGATGGACCCCCAGAATCCCTAAAACTGCCTCTGAGCTCCCAGCTCTCTGAGCTGCTGGACCACAGCCCCAGAGAACCATTCGAAAAAGGTTCTTTGTCAAGATGTGTTTATTTACTCAGGTATCTCTGCAAAACATTGGAGCAAAAAAACATGTACATAATTCATTCCCAAGTGCATTTGGGATGTCTGGTCCTGTCAAAGCAGTATCAGGAACACATGGACTCCTGTGAACAGAACAGGACCACCTCCCTGTCTGCTCCTGCAGGAGCAGATTTGATTCTTGGCACTGGCAAGCTGGTATGTGGATTTTACAGATCCATGAGAATAAATTGATCTTAGTGATTTCTCACCAGTTTCCCTGGGGAGTTAAAATACTCAAAAGTATTTTAATTATTTGAGTGTCAAGCAATCAAATGCTGTACCTCAGACACAGCTATTCCAGGAGAAAATTAGAAGCACAGAGGAGCAAACAATATGCCAGAGAAACTATAATCAGAGTGTGATCCGAAGGATAACTTTAGTAATGCAAGTGTTTCTTTGCTGGATGACTCATGGAAGGAAGCAGGGGCTGGAGCTGCTGAAAAAAGAGCCTGCTGCTTGGGAACATGAGCGAAGGTCAAGGATCAACTGTGTAAAACCAACTTTTTGTTTGACGTTAATAATCTTTAGGAAATGGATGGAGTGAGAGCAAATGTCAGCTCCAGTAATGACTATGTAACTTTGGGACTGTATAGAAATGTGATAGCCCAGCTCACACATTGCTGGTGGAAATAATGGGGAGAGGTTAGCTGAGGATTCAAGCCTGGCTTTAATGTTTTCTTTTGAGTTTCTCTGTGAGTTCTGATTTATCAAAGGGACAGGCAGCAATCTCCAGTGTTTAACTTTCTGTATATATAGCATATAGGCATTTATATACATATATATACTCTATATATAGTATATAGGCATTTTTGACCATTATTTTTGTCTGTGCAATGTCTTCCCAAAGCTGCCCAAGAAATATCATCTCACTGTCACTTTTTAAATTTTAAAAATATAAATATCTAATAGTTTTTATGTTAAGATACAACTGGCATGCTTAATATTTAATTCAAAACATAAACATGTTATAATAATATACATATTATGTAAGAATATGTGCTCAATTGTTAGATTTTACACACACCACTCAGACCTACCTTACACATATCTTTTCTGTGGTTATTTTCAGTGTACCTTCTTCCAGTAACAGATTGTCCAAGCCTCATTCCTTCTGTCTCTTGCCAAAATAGCAGCAAGTTTAATTTTGTTTCTCTCCCAAATTGTGGCACAGCTGGCAGTGTGTAAACCCAACAGACAGCTCTACATTTGTGACTGTGCTCCTTCCTTCCAGAAGAGGGGTGCCAGCTCTGTAAATTCAGAGGCCACATCACATTCTGGCAGAAGGTCAGAGTATTAGGGGAAAAGATACTAACATGTCATTCTGCTGTCTGTTATTTTGAATTTGGTGGCATTTATTTTTAAATGGAGGCTTGTTGGTTTTTCCAGCTATGATCCGGCTCTGCCTTGCATTGATGAAGGGAATATTGGTTCCCCAGGCAGCCTGCTCCTGTGGTTTGCTGTCCTGTGTTGGAAAGATTTCCTGCTACCAGCCTCAAATGCCACTTTCTCTGGCAGGTCTGTGGCTGTTTGTCCCACTCATAGTGAATGTGAAAGCCTCGACTGGGAAGTCTCTAAGCTCAGAACAACTGGGGGATGGAGTGCTTGAGGAAAGTATTTTTCATATGCTTGTCCTGTTTACTTACTTCCCCAGACATTCACTTTGGTGCTGTCAGAGATATGATCCTGGCAGGCAAAATTTTAGTCTGATGCAGTACAGATATTTTTAGGACACAAAATCCAGTTTATTGCGTTCTTCTTCACAACAGCCTTTTCTGTCCTCAAGGAGTGTTACTAATTCTCCTCTCCTCCTGGCTATACAATCCCAATCTTTTCAATTTTCCTTCAAAGGACAGAACCTCAGACCTCTCATCTTCATCCTCTTAACTCGCCCTTGCCTGCACCACGTCTTCCTGGGGACACAGCTGAACACAGGGCTGCAGCAGGGCCACCAGCAGCACAGGGAACTGATGCCTTAGGTTTTAACTTTTATATTTTTCAAATCCTGTACTGCTAGTGTAACTGAAGTTTTCTGTAGCTTGTTAAGTGCTGTTCTCTATGTTAAGATAGACACAATAAACCAAGGACACCCGGTCCAAGAACTGTAAACCATCATCTGGAAGAGAGGGGGGCAAGCTTGGGGGGATTGCATCATTGGCTGCATTCTGGTTGGTGAATTTACATTGATATAAAAGTGTGAAGCACTCGTGACCTGTCGTCCATGTTGGGATCCATGGAGGCAGGACCCCCTGGAGCCCACATTGTACATCTGAAGGCCTTTCAAATAAATACCACCTTTTTTCCTTTATTCCTGTCTAATCTCTGTTTCTAGGTAGCCATTTAAGGCATCAGAGCCATGGAAGGGTTAATCCCCATGTCTTGCAGGACAAGCTGTGTGTTCACCCCCAGGGTGTGTGCCCTTCTCCTCGGTGGGTCAGCAGCACTGACTCACGCTGCTCCCTGATTCACCCTGGGCCAGTCTCTGCAGAGCTGTTACCCAGACACTTGTCCTCGTGCCAGAGCTGTGCAGCTGGCTGCTCCCACCCCAGTGAGGGAAATGTGTCTGTGTCAGGATGTCCATGGGCACAACTGCTGCGAGTCTGCCTGAGCTCTCAATCACCTGTGCAGCCCAGGGGGCCTTGGCCAGAGGAAAGGAGGGTAGGGGGGGAATGCAGAAAGATAAAATGAGTGTGCTCATCAAATTCAGAATTTGTTTGCAGGTCTCCCAGCATGCAATAAAGGCTTTGTTTATAGTTTTGAAATTTGTTCGTTGTTTTGTTTTTACACTTTGTTATTCTGCATTTTTAATTTGACCCCACCTTGCAAATCCAGTTTCTCTCACACCAGTTGTGAATGCTGCAAATCAAACTCTGAATTAATATATCTCCTAGATTCAAATAGAAAAGCCATAATATTGACTTCTAAGACAAGTACAAAAAAAGAGGGAAAATCAACTTTCATTTCAGCTGGAATATTTTTAAGTGAAAGTGCAGAAAAATTCACAACTTTCTATTAAAAAGTGTAACACAGACCTCTTACTTTTTGTCAGTGCTCAAGGATATAGAAGCAAAGTGTGCTTGTGACTCTAGGGAGGAGACATTTTTGTACTAGTAGCAAGGGACGTAATAAAAATTACAAGTTTGGATGTTGGGAGGAATCTCAAAATGCTCAAATATTCTTGGTTGAGGGAACCTTGGAAAGACTGGAGCAGTGGTCCTGTGTCCAGCTTGCACTGTGTGCATTGAGTTGTCTGGTTCTGTTTAGGCCAACCAATGTGAGTATTTTTTGTGCTCTCTACCACATAGTGTTGTCTCTCTGTATCTTTACAATATGCTTGACTCTTGCCAAACAGATTAATGGAGGGACAGGACTGGATACAACAAAATATATTAAATAGACTGTGGGCTGCTGGGGTGGAAGTGATTTTTCCAAAGGACATTTTACAGCTGTACTGCTTCCATTGAATTTAATTGATTTTTTACTTAATTACATGGTATCAGTTTTCCCTTAAAATCTGCCTGCTTGTCTTCTTGAAAGTTTTATACATTTTGCAACAACTATTGGACTAATATGTAGCACAGAACTGCTTCCTTTGGCTCCCTTATTCTAAGGTAAGTGGGACACTATAACTTTCAGGGATAAACACAGTTCTGCCTAAGATATTAATGTCCCAGACTAAAGAAGTTAATCTCCTAGAGAATGAGAGTCTGGAGATGACAGTCTTGTGTTCCAAATGGGGGACAATGCCAGACTGGATTCCAGTCATTTGAATTTTGGATCTGTAAGATAAAAGACTTTGCCTTAGTAGGAGGCAAAAACCTAAACACTGGTGCGAGGTGGAGGGGAGTACATGCTAATTTAACAAATGAATACAGAGAAATTTGACCACCAGATGGTTTATAACCAACTGGCAATGGAGCCATAGGAATCACAGTTTAATCTGTTGGCTTAACAGAAAGGCTGGATATGATGTAGTAGATGATACAATTCCCATAATTCTTTTCAATAGTTTTAGAGAGTTTCAAAGATGTTTACAAAGGTGCTGTTTGGTTTCTACTCTGTATTATGTAAGCTTTGAAGAAAAATTCTTTACAAGTCTTTTCTCTTGCTATACAATCTCTGAATTGTATTACTTCCATCATGATTCTTGAAATAAACATGACAAGAAAATAAATTTCTATTTTAACTTCTATATTCTTTCTCGTTCCTGCACTTCTGAGATATTCTAAGAAGATTTGAAGAAAATTTTAAATGTTCTTCAAAAAGCAGAGCTTATATTATCTCTCTCTACTGCTAGATGCCATGGGAAGTCCTTAGAAATATAATGAAACAGAACACATAAAACCCACTGAGCCACCATCTAATCAAATGAGTAGATTCATAACGACAGAATACCATTAAAATGCAGGCAGAAAACTTTTCAGTACTCTTATTCTGCATTTCTTTTTGTTACTTTAGGTCTTCACTTTGGGAGTAATGGAAGTGAGCTGAATAATGAATACAGTTAATACAGTCTCAAGGAGCTTTCCTTCCAAGATCTCTTTCTCTTGAGCTGAGCTGAAGGTCAAATAACTTCAGTATAGTAGAAAGCACCAAGAAGGTCCTTTTTAGACCCTTTTATTGACTACAATTGAATGGTGACAAGGAATAATAATGGATGAGAAAATGAGATATTTCAAAGCTTTAGTTTGCTTACAGCAAAGTAAGAGAATAATGCATTTCAGTTCCTTGGGCAAATGACAATAACATAATCACTTTGCTAGTTTTAGGTGCTGCAGTGAATAGATCAAATCAGAAGTATAGACAACTTTTCCCTTAAGTATAGACAGCTTTTTCCTTAATGAGTTTATCCCACTGATGAATGAAGACAAGTCAAGTGATGTAATTATTTCTCCATTAACTGGGTGATCATGGCTTATTACTGAATATAATCAATGCAGATTTCCATATATCTAGACCCTGCTGTGGAACTCCACCCTGGGCTGAGCACCTTGTGCCCTCTACTGTACCTGGGGAATGATTTTGTAGAGTATGAGTGCAAATCATCAAGAATACTGCCCAAGGAGACCTGCAGTGGCAGTGCACACCCAGAAAATAGAGGCACTTACCTATTTTTGAGTATATGTACTCGTAAGAGTTATGTTATGCATGCATATAACAGTTGTAACTAATGACTATTACTAGCAGCTGGATTTACAGGGCAAAGGCTAAAGAAGATCACTTTGTTCACAGGATCACAGACTAGGTAAGGTTGGAAGGGACCACAGTGGTCATCTGGTCCAACCTCCCAGCTCAACAGGCTCATCCCAGAGCACATTGCACAGGATTGCACCCAGGCAGTTCTTGAATATCTCCAGTGAGGGAGACTCCACAGCCTCCCTGGGCAATCTGTGGCAGTACATGGTCACTGCACAGTGAAGTTCTTCCTCATATTTAGTTGCAACTTCCTGTGCATCAGTTTGTGCCTGTTACCTCTTGTTATCACCAAGAAGAGCCTGACTTCATCCTCTTGGCACCTTCCCTTCAGATTCCCTTACATACATTGATTATTCCTCCTTCATTGATTATTCCTCAGGATCTCTCTGTGCCTTCAGCTGGACAGAGAGATCCTCTGCTGTGGGTGTGAACAAGCATGGCCAAGAAGGATTCATAAACTGGGACATATGGGCTTGGTCTTGCTAAGTTCATGAGAGGAGGGAGCAGGAGGAGGCTGGCTGTTGGCACTGGAGCAGTTGAATCACCGAGGCAGGGCTGTGAGGAATGGACAGGAGGCAGGGAAGGCAGCCTAATTTGCAGCCAGGATGAACAGTACTGAAAATCTGAAGGGAGATAATTCAACATGAATGGATGTGAAGCTGTCTTTGTATCTCCAAATCTTACTGCAATGCCAGGGAGCTTTCTGTATGACCAAGAATCAAGGGAATACCATGTGCCATCACCCACCTGGATGTTATTATACCAAAGAAAATGTCACCTTCACATAGTTAATACAAATTTATGAAGTTTTTTACTTCCTATTTACATGTTGACTAAAGCAAGGAGCATCTTATATTTCTCTCTCATTTTGTCCTGTACTTTGTACCTGATTTGCCCTCATATCAATATGTTCACATTCCACCCTTATCATATGAGCACTGTGCAAGCCTTGGAAAGCTTTTTTCCATCACTCGCTCCTTCAGCAGATGTTCATGTTTACCACCCTGTTGACCTTGTTAGCATATTTACCACTGTGTAAACAGCTTGTACTCTGCTCAGACTGTGAAGTCTATTTTGGCCAATATTTTAACAAAGGCTTAGTGTGAGTATGTGCCTACTAATCAGTATACCAGAGAAATCTGCATATTTGAAAAAAAGGATGAGGAATAGAAAACATCATAAAGAAAATGAGATTAAATGTGAGCTTTTCGGTGATCTCATACAGATGGCATACCGAATGTATACAGGGCTAGACACCAGGTCACAGGTCTAGGGAGCTGCATACAATAATAGTGCAAGCATATAAGGAATTAGAAAGTCCATGCATAAAATGTCATATATCTAGAAAGGGACATAAAAGGTAACAAGAAAATACTCTAAGTTTAGATTTAATAGTGAAAGGATTATGAAAGGAAGAATTGGTCTTCTACTCAGAGGGAGAAAAAGCTATTGATAAATGATATTGAGAAGACTGATGTGTTTTGTTTCTTTTTTACCTCAGCATTCCCCGGAAGAACAGTGAAAAAGGGTATGAATTCAGATAGAAATAGAAAATCTGCTGAGAGCTCAATTTGGTAAATTGATTTTTTCCAAAAAAATTTCTCCGGAGCTAATGAAATTGCACAGGTAATTTTGAAAACCAGATGAAACACATCTGACAGCAATTAGAGGCTAATCACTGAAAACCAAAGGATGGGTAGGGTTGGGAACCTGCTTATCTTTATGATGGGGAAGAGGGTGAACTAGGGAATAGCAGTCTTGCCAGGTTATCTTCTCCTCCTAAAATGGAAAGAAATAATCCAGCCATCAGTAAACACCCAGAAGATAATGAAGGATAAGTAACAGCTATCAGGGATTTGTCAGGAATGTAAGATCTTTAACAAAGGTCATTTCCATTTACACCATCATGACTGGCCTTGTGGGCCGTGGGAAGGAGGTCAGCACCACGTTTCAGAAAGGCTGTGACACAGAGCTCCTGTTCTGGCACTTTGATGAGCTGGCTACAGGACCGTGACCCACACTCCATGGCCAACATGCACACACCAGCCATGGTTTCCATGGGCACCTCTCCTGGGCCCCAGGTAACCCAGTATTTTTGCTGATGGCTTGGATGATAAACTAAGAACTGCATTTTTTCAGTTTTAAAGCAGCAGAAAGCTAGGAAGAGTAATGAGTGTTCTGGGGGATGGGGTGAGGTGTGAGAATGCTCCTGACTGAGAAAACCATCTGCCAAAATTAGAGGTGTTTTCTGTAATGCTTTGTAGCTGAGGGGGTGGCTGTTCCAACAGCCCAAGCTCCAAGCTGCACTGAAGGCAGAGGTCTCCTTTCTGCATCCTGCCAAACTCCTTGTGCCTCAGCACAGGGCTCATGGACGAGGTGATCTCAGCACCTTGCCTTCCCCACTCTTGTCTGGGGGGTACCTACACTGCCAGCCTGGCTGACCTGCAGACATGGAGGTTTTCACCTCCTACAACACAAGGAATGAGCATAGCCAAGACCAAATGTGATGTACATGATCTATGGCTCGGGAGTGGATGGGGTACACCCAGGCAGTCCCAGGAAGGGCTATTAGCCGCACATGTTCCCAAGCCCACTGCCATGGGGACAGCCTCAACACTGGGACTCAGAGCCTAAAAATCATTTTAACATGCAGATTTAAATATCTTCAATAATGATTTTTACTTGAGCTTGGAGTTGTATGTGATTTCTATGTTTTACAGGGACATTTACTGTTCTCTGCTGAGAAGGAGCTTTTTGAGTGGACAAGCAAGTGCTGAGGCCCATGGAGGGAGGGTGCATTCCCAGACCTGGTAAGCTGCAGAAAAGTTGCTGCTGTAGGGAGCTACAGGGAGGAAAACTGGGCTCTGCTGCACCTGCCAGGCTGCTTCCTGCTCTCACAGAGTCCTTAGAAAAATAAAACCAGTCAAGAATTTCCAACCTGCCCTAAAATAAACTTTCTAAATGTGATTCAAACTTAGAAAGATTTCAATCCTGAGTTGTCTTGAAGTGATTTTTTTTTGAGTGTTGATTTTCTACTATTGACCCAAAAAATCAGTCATTTAGACAACCCTGCTCTGTGCAGAAAGGATAAAGCTTATCACAGAACCAAACACAATTTTTCAGGACCTGTTGGAAAGAGGAAAAACCGTACTTATCACACTACTTGCCATTATAGATTCAGAGAACATTTCTTTGACCTGTCCTCCTCTCAAGATAAGCATAGTGTGTATGCAAATAACTGTAATAAATGCCATCAACAGGCAAATGCAAAATAAGCAACTCAACCAACTAAACTAACAACTTAAACTGAAACATCCCTGTCTTCCTGGGAAAAGATAAAAAAACAAGTGCCTGACAGCATGTTGGGCACCTCACCTTGCTCTTTGAAGGGTAAGTCATGGTTAAAGCCTGGGAGTAGTAATGGCACTTCTGTTGTCCCCCATTAGCAGGGGTGTCCCCTGAGGTGACATCTCGTAGTACCCTCTGGTCACAAAGCACAGCAGTGCCAGTGCAGCCACATCCTCTTTGGGGACATGGATGAGGAGAAGGCCAGCTCGTCTCTGCTTTGCTGTGAACCCAGAGAGCCCAGCACCATGGAGCGCCAGGAATGGGCTACAGCATCACTGCATATGCAGTGTCCAACTCTTACCCACGTCCAGAAGACATTCTCCAATCATTCATCATTGTTTCTGTCCAAAATAAGATTTATTTTTCTATCAACAAATAGAAATTTTTATAGAAAATAGAAATCAAGGTGATTTTGAGCACTTGGTTAAAAATCTGTGCCTGTGCTTAATCTGTGTTAGGGAGTGGCCACCAGTGATAGCCATCCACACTGAAACACTGCCCAGCAGTGTGAGCTGCCAGGGCTGCAGGCATCAAGGGCCTCTTGTACATCATCCTTTTAAAAAAACCAGATTTTCCTCTGTGCAAAAAATGCTAGCAAGAGGCTTTCTAAAATCTCAGAATTACATAAATATTTGTAATCTCCCCATCTTTTTCATCCCAAACCCCCAAGGTTGGAATTGGATACCCAAGGACCAATGCCTATTCCTGCTGTTTCCAAAAATAAATCTGTGTGCTAAACATATCCCATAAACTGAAGGAAACTTGTCAAGGTGCATTTAAAATGGAAGACTGATATCAAACAACTAAGGGAGCATCCTGCAGACCCATGACTAAACACTGTACTAAACACTTAACCAAGATATGTTAAAGTGGGAATGTACAGTTTGCTATCAGCTTTTACTGTGTCAAGAGAGACTATTGCTTATGGGTATTTCTCCATAGGGGATTCCAATTTTGTCAGAAATTTGCCTCTTTCACCATCTGAGCTCTTGAATTCTTTTTTTTCTTCTAGGCATTTTAAAATGTAATTACAAAAATGAAAATGCTAACAGATTTCAAATCACTTCAGGACACTTTGCCAACTAGAAACATGTTGACTTTTTAAACAAATGGCTTGCTTTCGCTGTAATTAATTTTAAAACATTCATTTTTGCATTGACAGGCATCAAGCATCTATTCTGCAGCTCTCTCAGGATTTCTGAGCTTGACCTTAATGAATAATACAAGGTTTTCTTAATTTAAAGAGTAACATATGCTTTTCTTCTTCCCCACTGAAGTGGATCCATTTATGTTTCCTGCAGCCAATGTGTTTACTAGGGCAGCATATGCCTTTTGCACATTGTGATTACCTTTATGTGGGCAAGTAGGCCACACCATTAACAATTTATTTTCAGAACTTTACATTTAACAAGAAAAAAATTATTGTCTGTCTCCCTTCCCCTTATGTGATGGGGGACGTAAACTGTGAACTTTTTCCATGTCTTTGGCCATGGAGGTTCTGCCATTAGCAACTGATGGCTTTCACCCAGCATGTGCTCATCCTCATGGGCAGTGCTGGGAGATGCAGCTGGGAGACCAACCCAGCCATGTCCTCAGGAGCAGAGGGTCACTGAGAGGCACTGCCAGCTTCTGGGCTGCTTTTGGTAGAGCCCCTCAGTGAGCCTTTTCCCAGCAGGTGTATGTCCTGTGGGTTATGTCCACATCAAGCATCTGCCAGCCTCCTGGGTGCAGACCAAGGAACACAGACCGCTGGTGATGCCAGCATGTGCTGCTGACTTTGTGTGAGTGTCCTGAATTCATTTGGTTTGTGGATTCATCAGGTTTGCCAGTCTCCAGACCCCAGCAGTCTCTGGGAACACTCCACAGACTTGTCCTCCTTTGTCCAGTCTTTAGACTCTTGTTTCTGGGTCCAGTTTCTGTGAGAATGTTCACAGGTACTTACAGAGGCCATTCATCCAAACTCACACAGGGGGGACCTTCATACCACCTAGTGCCTTTGTATATCTGCTTGCAGGGCAAAGAAGGTAGGCACACGTCTGTGGCAGACACCCAGGAGTTAAAGTGACAGGGTGCCATGTGTTTTATTTACCTCTCCTGCCATTGTTGCTTGGTGCTGCACCTCCTCCTTGGCACAGCACCTGCTGTCTGTAAGCCCTGTGCTCGTTACGTGGCAGACTCATGGGTCTGAAGATGCAGTATGGGATGCATCACAGTCTACAAGTGTGCTGTTGTGGAAAGGTGCTTGATAAGACGGCAAAACAAAGAGGCTCCCCCTCAGGGTCAACAAACAGCACCTCAGGATGCAAAAAACATGGGATTTGCCTCAGAAAATGGGGCTGAGTTGGAGGTTTTTCAGCAAGACATACTTGCTGCCAAATTTGGCAGTTAAACATCAGTTCCTTGGCCAGTGAGGTGTGAATACTTTGAAGACCCCTCAGTGCTGGATTTTTTAGGTTTCCACTCTCAAGAGGTTTCTTCGCTCTCTGGAATATTGGAGGATATTGTCACAGAGACTTTTGAAGAAGTTTTAAAGTGAAGAGTTCCAAAAAGCAATGTCACATACAAAAGTCCATCCCTCCTTGTGATGGCAAAGTCATGGGACATGGCAAGGAGTACAGTCATCCACAACAACATCTCATGACATGAAACTGCCTTCAGCTGGCTCCTCAGTGTCCCTTACAGGCAAAAGGTTTTGACACCAATGGAAGATATTACTGATGGGTGAAATCCAAGATCTGCTTTCATTTCTGACCCCAGTCCCCTGTATGGGCACACTGTGCTTGTCAGAACAGTGGCCTGGATCATACAGTGCTGCCTGGTGCCACCTCTGGTAATCACCCACTTAAGGTATGTGGAGAAACAGCTATAATTTTGTTGACATTAACTTTATATTCTATTTTTCATTCAAGGCAGGATCAGACTCTCCAGAGTTTATTGTTCTTCCAGGGTGAAATTTTCTTGGAAAATATTGCTGGGGAAGACTCTGGATTTATTGCAAGCAAAATATCAATCAGCAACAAATACAGAGTCATTAGCTTGCTGAACAAATCCTATATGTCTTTACAGATAATAAAATTGCTGGTAAAATGACAACCACATAAAAATGTACAAATAGCCTAATGGAAAAGAGTGAACACTTTAATAAAACAGAAGTTTACTGCATTGAGGAAGTATTTCTATTATTAAACATTAGTAAAGATGCACAGCAATGCTTGGTTTAATTCTTCAGTCACCTAGTGGATTACAATCTAGTGCTCTGGCCAGCTAGCCTGGAACACAAGCCCAGTATTTTGCAAGGTGCAATTATTTTTTGCCCAGGTGCCTCCCGTGGTTGGCAGCAGGCCAGCCCCTCCAGGAAGGCAGGGTAGGAACAGGCAGTCACTGCTGCTTGCACTTACCTGTACTTTCTTGCAGCTGAGCTCTTGCCAGCCATTAAGGACTGGTCAATGCAAACCAGTGAGTTAGTACATTTTTTCCTACACTGTTACTACTCCTTTCCCCACTGACCTGCAATATAACATCCTGGGATCCTCCCTTGGCTCGTTCTGTGAGTCCTCTCCACTCTCCTCAGGAACTGGGGCCCACAGCTGTGGGGCAGAGATGCTTGTACATTGGCAGTGTATCCCAGTCAAAAGTATCCCATGGGATGCTGAAGGCTTGTGGTACCTGTGAAAATCTGAAGCCAAACTGAAGGTTAGTAGGGAGGACATAACAATGGCCTTCCCTCTGCCTTCCTGCAGCATCAGAAACCTTATTCTCCTTGTCCCACTCCTGCAGCTCCTACAGTGGTGAAATTCCACAGGACGATGAGGGATCTTGACCACTGATAGTAGTGGTGAGGATAACAACAATCAGTATATTAGTAACATGCTAGAGAGTTACTGGAGATAGATTTAGGGCCTGAGCCAGAAAAGGACAATTGTGTCTCAGCTGTTAGACACCTTTCCCTTTAGGTTATGCACCAATGTTCTCAACAGTAAAAAATCCTATTACAATAAATAAACCTGTAAGCATTCTAGGCCTTCCAAAGTCTGGATATAAATCTTCAGTGTGTCTGCAATAACACCAGACTCCAAACAGCTGTACCAGGTAAAGCAATTTGCAATGTATAAGAACAGCCACTAACATATAAGGTGTGATTCCAGCATCAGATAAATATTTTCTTGTGCTCATTATGCCCATCAGGTTTGCAAGAAGTTAGGCATGAGGAAAAATAAGATGATGCTGCTGTTTTTACAAATGAGTAACAGGAGGAACCGAAGGCAAGAGAGCAAAAGGTGAGGGAAATCAGATCCAAACTGTTTTTAATGCCAGGTGAACAGGGTAGGTGTTGCCCCACACAGGCAACAGGATGGCCTTGGCCAATACCACATCACTGTATTCCTTCTGTTCTCACAGTTCCCTTCCCAAGCCAGCTGTGTGACTGTGACCAGGAGCCTGACCTCCCCACCTGCTCCTCGTTTGTGTGTTTCCCTGAGGATGTGCCTACAGCCCTGCTAGCCACCCATACCTCACTGATCTCCTGTGGCAGGAGAGATTTTGTGGCCATCACAGACTCATTTAAGCGGGTTAAAAATCAGCAGATGACCATGGGATTTGCAGGACAAAGAGGCATTTTGGGAGCACTGGGAGTGCTGCCCAGGGAGCAGCTGACTGCTGTGAGGTGGGGAAGGCCTCACAGGTGACAGGTATTGTCACCTGAATGTCAGCTTTCACATCCAAGGTGGTTTGGTACTCCCCTCAAACCAGCCTGCTCTGGGTTTGAAGGAAGGATCAGGAAGTGTTATTTTTTTATTAAAACAGCAAACTATTTTTGAGAAAGATCTTCCGTAAAGAGTAAGTGCAGCCAACGGTTTCAGAGGGAGCCAGGAAATACTGACAGACATGGCTCCAGCAATGAGTATGGAAAGATTGCCTATCAAGGGAAAGCACATCCTTTTCCTGGGAAGATCTTGTATCGCATTTTGTGCTTTAGCAACAGTTAGACATGTCTGATTCATGATCTGACTTTACACCCAGTGATGGTTTAGAGGCTGTATAGATTTCTTTGTTACTGGTGGCTGCTATCAGAGGAGATGTAGAAGTGACACTGTTCATTAGTCTATACTATGGTGATGGTGTGATGCTGCACCTCGGTTGCGGAATTTGGGCATGGAGCACCTTGATCATGGTGTATATGAGCTGCTGTGGATTCTCTTCTTCCATTTTCTCACTTCCACCGAGTTGGAGCATTCAGGTTTGTGTCTCATTTCTGCTCTGTTTAAAGAATTTCATTTGCCACAGATAGGAGTGCTTTGGAGGGAAATGGCAGGAGATTGTGGGTACCTGAGCTTTCCTTTCTTTTCTGTCACTCATGCTCCTCATTTTTCCTGTTCTCACACTGTTCTCTGGACAAGGCGGAGATGACAGTGCTAAGAAAAAGGGATTTGTGATAATGGAGAGGGTTGGTGGTTGCAGCAGTGAAGAAAAAACCTCCAGTTTTGTCTTTTGTGTTGCTGTCTTAGTGTTACCAAAATTCACTAGCACAGATTTAACTGCATTTTATCCCTTGTAGGTGTACTTAAACCTATATCAAGATTTAAGAAACAATGGAAGAATGAAATACTGAAGTGCATGTATAAGGAGTTTCCAGTAGAACAAAAACCTAGAAAATTTATTCATGCTTTAAATTAAATTTGAACATTTGGTCCACCCCTGCTTTTCTTTCCCAAGATAAACATTATGCAGTACAACGGAGCTTTTGCTGGAATCCAGTTTTTAATCTCCATTGACAAGATAATAATTTTCCCAATTTTAGGATCGTGCACAGTATGCCTCCCTTTCACGGCAGCCTCCTCTCCCAGCCTCTGCTGCTGTGTCTCAGCTGGGAGGAGGCACTGCTGCCGGTGAGTCAGCGCACAGCACGCACTCCCTCTCTGTCAGGAAGAGTGCCTCTCCCCCACTCAGTTTTCCTGTGCTCAGTGAAAAAAAAAAAGTCTTCAGTGGCAGACTGAAATAAGACATTTTCTTGTCCTAATGCAAGAATGGGTGCCTGAGTCCCTGGGTGTGAGTCCCTGAGGTGCCACAATGGCTGTCCCAGCCTTTGGAAAGTAGAGGCAGAAGGAAAGAGCCTCAGCCACAGAGGGAAGATGAGTAGCCAAGAGACAGACCTTGCCAAGGGTTCTGCATGAGCCACCTAAATGTGGACCAGGGCCAAGAAATTACAACAGATATTTTCTCCCACTTGTCATGGTTTAACCCCAGCCAGCAACCAAGCACCAAGCAGCCACTCATTTACACCCCCCAAACAAAGGCTTTACAATGTGCACCTTAGAGGGCAAAGATGTAAGTTGTTTACCGTGGAAGGGTGAATGATGGAAATGACCATCTGGAAATCTAAAACCTCCAGAAAATTAAGGTGTTTCCTCATGGATTATTAACAACAAAGAGTCTGCCCACAATTTAAAGGAATCCTCCAGGCCTCCTAGATCTGAGTATGCTAAGGGAAACGAATTAGAGCATCACACCAGGCCCCAGACAAATGCCCCAGGTCTAGAGATGGCTAGAGCCTAGCAAGAAAGGGCATTGAGCAGCCAGCTCAGCAAAGCTCCCATTCTGCTCACACTTTTGGGGAACTTTTAAGAATTATGGAGGAAAATAACTGAGAGAACTGGCTTCAAAGAGTTTTGCAGTCCTATCATTTTAGGTCAAGAAAAAACAAGAAGCTAACATTGTCTCTTAAATCTTTAAGATGTCAGTAAATAAATGATGTGGTTTTCAGAACTGTAAAGCATCTCGTTTCTTCTGCTGACTTCAGCTGGTGCCATTGGGTGCTCAGCACTTCTGGAAATAAAATCATTTGTTTTCCAAGCCTTGGAAGGAAAAGCTGAGCAGGCTGACTTGAAGTTCTTTTTCTTGCAAATATGAATATGAAGCAGGAAATAAAAAAACAAACTGAATATGAATGGAGTATGAAACTTATATCAGTAGTGTTCCCTCAGGAAAATCATTATTTGGAAGAAGAGAAAAAGTGCATGTAAAGACAAATTGGTAAACAGCACAGGAAGGGATGAAGGATGGAACTTGCTTGGCATTATTGTCTGCTGTTTTGGAGCTGGTCTGCCTCTGCCTTTACTTTGCAGTGTTTGTTGTAGTTCTGCATTGAACTAATTGCTTCCAGCCCTGGGGGCTGTCATGAAAATGTAGGCAGTGCTAATGCCTTGACTGTTAATTAACATGATGGCAAAGCGATTGAGGAAAGGACTGAAATGTCAAGCAGTGGAAAAAATGAATGTGAAAAATGCCAGATTCCTGTGCAGGGAGAGGGGCAGGGGCAGGCTGGCACTGCTGCCAGTGGGGAGGGCTCCTCCACAGAGCTCTGCCTGTCCCGGCCCACTGCAGCCCCCACCACCCTCTCTGCACAGCAGGGGTTGCAAAAGTGTTTCACGGAAAATCGACATTTTCCACATGAATTTTGCTTCTGTAATATTCCACTGGAAAACAAAATCCCTTTGTCAGTTAACCTCAAATATTCTTGATTAATTTCCCTTCCACTGCAGTGCCCCAGCAATAAGGAAAAGCTTGAAATGGGACATGAGAGAGGTAATCTCGTGGTATGCTGGTGCCAAAAGGAGGCAAAAAGAGTATGAGATCCCAAAATATGATTTATCTAATATGATGCCCACTGGGAAAGCCAAAGATTAGAGTCTGATGAAGTGAAAACCTTTTGTCCTGGCAACATAAAATTAAGTTCAGGAATGTTTGATGCATTGATTCCTCAGTTCTAATTTGAATAGAATGAAAAAAAAAGTGTCAAAATTACAGGAAAATGCAAAAATATTAGGACAATTTTTTGTAATTTTTTCAAAAGATTAATGTTTAATTTCTTTTTCTGAGCACTAACTCAGATATTTTAATTCAAACATTCTCATAGCAAAATATTTATATAGATATTAACTTTAGTAAGGGACTTCAAATTACTTTGAAGTGATCTTCTACAGAGCATCACTTAGAATCCCTTTATTATACACTTTGTCTAGCAAAGCATTTCATCACACAGAAGGGAGAAATGCCTTAATACACTGTTCTCTGATGAAAAGAGAAAAATAAGATCCAGAGGCTGAACAAGGTGTCAAGACTACAGAAAAAAATGCACCAAAAAGCTGCTGAAGAAGAATCACAGACAATGCAGTTGAGATGATCTCTGATGAACTCAAATGTAGTTTCCTCATTAATGCATTGAAAAAACCTTCACAAAGGGAGGCTGATACCAGTGCTACAGGCAAGGGAGGTAAAGTGGAGGATGATGAGTGACTGTCTCTGGCTCATCCTGCGAGCCAAGAGCAGAGCCCAGGTTTGTCAGACACAGCTGAAGGTACCTTTCACAAGACTGGGTCCTTTTCTTCTGTGACACTACACAAAGCCCAGAGTGGCTTTTCTTGCTGGATCCTGACACAAGACATGAGTCAGAATAATGAAATACAATGAACCATCATGTGGACTTCTATAAATCAAGGTATGAATTGTGTTAATATTTCTGCAAGCCTCTTTGGCAATGCATTGTGAAGCCTTGACATGTGCCTAAGTGATAAATGGGGTTTAAATTCCAAAACACCAATACATCCCACCTCTTCCAGCTATTGTCAAGGGAAGAGGAATTTAATGAATTTGAGATCTAGATGCAATAAAACTGAATTTAGGGACAGGAGGAACCTCTGGGATGTTAGTTGATGTAATTGTGAATTGACACAATTTCACTCAGTAGCAGCAATACATAAAAATACTCCTCTTGCTCCAGCTGATCACCATCAGAGCACTGGCCAGCTGAACTGAAGGGCATCTTTGGAAGTAAGGCTGCTTAAAAATGCCATGCTTATCTGTTTCCAGCACTTAATGAACTTCCAGTTTTTTGAAACCTTAATTCTCTTTCTTATTCAAACTGCTATTTCTTCTTACCAACCTCCAGATGAAGGTGAGCCTATGAAATACATTTTTGTATTTATGTGTATCTGCCTATTTTCTCTTTTGGTTATATATGTAAAATTATGCTTCTAGGCTGAAAGTGCTTTCCTGAAAGGTGCCAATGTTTTTCCAGTATGTATATCAGCAGATCAGCTCCTGACTCACATGTTCCCTCTAGGACTTCACAGACAGCAGCTGCAGCAGCCAGGCTGAGTGCTGGGGCAGTTCCAGACATCTGCCTTGTAAGGAGGGAATAAAAGATGCTCCACTTTGCACAACCTCTGCCTTAGGGTCAGAATCACTTAACCTTTTTGTTTGTTTGTTTGTTTGTTTTTTTAAGCTAGCTGTGGTTGTCCTTCTGGGGCACTGCTCAGATTTAAACCTCTCACTTAGGTAGGTATTGTTTTTTATTTTGGTGAGCATCTAATTTAGCAAAAGTTGGTCAGTAAGAACTAACTTTCCTAGACACTTATGTTTACTTTTTTCTATTTCTCAATGCTGTGGGATTTCCCATGATGTGTGTTCTCCCAGGATTAATATCAATATGATGTTCTATATCCCTGACGTATCACAGCTCATTGAGTAATTTTCTACTTCATTTTGTATGAATGTCTTTTTTCTTCTGTTCAGAAGATGTACTCTTTTGTGTATCACAATTTGTAGGCTGTTCTTGACTCCAGAGCATGGAAGAATTCTGCTATTTAAAAACCCAGGCAAAAGTACCACCTCTTATACCCCCATGCTAATATCTTTCTGGTAGGTCAGCTTGTGATGTGCCCAGTGTACAAAAGCTGAATTCTCTGCCTCAGAATCAGATTGTCAACAATTGGTATTATAAGTGTTTGCTATGATGACGTTGTCCTAATTTCCAGTATCTGCTTTGAAACACAATATTAATTCATTTATTTCCTGTGTCACAAACCAGTCTCACAGTGAACATTGCTTTGCAAGTGTATTGACATAATGCTTCTCTTGAGAGCTTTGTCCTGTTGTTTTCTTTGTGCTATTTCTTTAATGTTAGATGTGTGAACCTTTCATAAAGTAAACTGCTGTGATGGCAAAAAGAAGAATTTGCCACTTGTGCTGAACACATTTTGATCTTATTGTGACTGTTGTTATCTTGTTTATGGCTTGTGGACCAAGCTCTCCGTTCACCCTCAACTCTGTCTTTGTTTCTCCTTATATACATATCAGCACTGCTGCTGTCTGCTGTGCTTTGTGTTTGGGAATCACACCACAGCTTTCCTTCTGCAATGACTCAAGACCTTTCTGATAGCACCTTGCAGATTAGAAACACCCACAGTTCTCTCGGTTCTAATGAGTCCATACGGTGACATGGCTCAAACTTTGTGCATCCCTTAGTATCAGGCTCGGTCACAGTACCTTGCTTGTTTTGGATCCCCAGGAGCAGGTGTACTGGGGAAAATATGGGATGCAGGGACATAAATGGGGTTGTTAAAAATTAACATGAAGAACCTCACTGCCTCTTCAGATGCTCAAATAACTTTTCAAATATGTCATCTGACATTAGTTCTTCTCATTGAAATGGTTTTGAGAATGTAATTATTGCACACACAAGGATTTTAATCTTCCAGGTTTCTCTCCTGTCCCTCTCAGAAGCTTTGAAAGCTCACAGTCATCTCATCTGCTCTGCCTGTGGCTTTGGACTGAGCAGTTCAGAGCACCTCATTGCTCCCTTTTTATCTGAAGGACAACCTGACTCCAGAGTACAGAGGAAAAGCGACACACAGTGACCTTGTTGGACACTGAACTTCATTCCTTCCCTCAAGCACTATCCATGTTGCTCTGCTCAATTTTTAGCACTTGGTCTCAGGAAAATCTCATCCTTCAAGACCACAAGAGACCATCTTTACCATGAGTAGTGCTCTTCACACACAGCCATGGGGTTTAAATAAAGAGTTCCTGCACCTGCACTGTGTCCTTCATTGCACTAGAAGATATCTAGACAGATACTCACCTTTGATTTAATGCTCTCTGCTGACAGGGATGTTCCTGTATTTCTAGGTCCATGCTTCCAACGGCTAATTATTTTCACCTAAAGATTTACACAAGGTGTCTTGCCTGAGGACATGGCAATGCTTTAAGAGGAAACTTTGGTGCCAAGGCCAAGAACAAGGCACTGAAAGAGGTGACTGATCACATTGCTTTAGGGGAGTCACTGGTCCTTGGCCCTTTTACTCTGAAAGTTGTTGCTGAGCTGGGGAAGATTCCTCTGGTGTCCCAATACCCTTTGTTTGAAGGTCTTCCCTGGGAGCAGGTGGCTGTGCCACCCTCGGAGGGTACCATGTCTCCTCCAGAGATTTGACCAAAGCCAATCTTCCCCCTCTCTGCAGATTGCAACTATGGGCAGAAGCTCTGTGTTTTTTCCTCCCATGTCTTTCAGGAGCTGCTCCAATAGATTTTGCTCAAGGGAAATATAAAGCAGCCGAGGAAAAAAACACTCCAAGTCTAAATATATAGAGAGCATGTTCTTCCTTAACCTTACAGCACAAAACTTATGAAACTGAACTTCTTTAAGCTCTCGTTAATATAGTTNCCTTGGAAACATATTTGATTTTTCAGTAGCTTTCAGAAACACTGAACCTGAGATTCAACTAAACATATGTGATGGTAATCTTCCAAGTGAATTTGGGCTGTCAGAAGGTGTAATGAGCTCTGTACAACTCCCCTGTGGCTCACCAGACTGGGGCTAACTACACACTTTCCCAGGAACACATATTGTGCATATTTTCCCATTTTCCAAGTTATTGATACAGATTTTGAATCACTCCAGCCCAGGCAGTATTCACCAGGGAGGCCGTGAACTGTGTGTGCTTCAAGCTGCAGAGAGGAGCTGGTGGTTTTTGAGGATCTGTATGGTCAGGGTTATGTTTCAATTAGCAGGTGAGAATTAGTGACAGAGCAGGTGCTGTATCTGCATGTGCACATCTCTCTCTGTGCTGGGGAAGTCACTGTGCCTGTGTCAGAAGCGTGCCTCTGCCAGGGTGGAGGGCAGAAACTGATAAAGGACATGCATGCTCCAGAGCTGCAAAGACTGTGGAAGAAATATGGGCTGAGTGTTGCCCTCCTTCTTCAAATCGCAGAGCAAATTGTGCAGGTGGCAGTGGAAGTGCCCCATGGCTGTCTCAGCAGCGTAGTCCTCGCTATAAAATTCAGTATGGGATTGCCCTGCCAGGTGTCTCAGCCCAGTGTTCACCAAGACCTGAGGTAGCTGCTGGCTCCAACACTGCCTGCGACTCTCTGCTTCTGCCCAGGGTTTCCTGACACCAGTGGTCACCTGGCCTGTCCCTCCAGAGCTCAGCAAGAGGTGATGGCATCACCACATGACATGTATCCCCAGGTGGGGATTGGGGATGGAGGCAGCTTCAGCACCACGCGAATGAGTCAGCCTCCCATGCCAGAGTGTTTCTCAATTTAGATGTGCCAGGGTACAGTTCCTCCAGACATTCCTCCCTGAGCCTCCGTGCTCACTGTTTGCTTTGTTGGCTCTCCGATGCCCTCCTGTGACTTGCTGAGGGTGACTGACCACACAGCAGGGGGGAAGGAGGAGCTGTGCCACGAAGGGAAACCTTTCCACAACAGGAGCAGGCAAGCAACATCAACTGCTTTAGAAACATCGTTGCTGGTATGAAGCTGCAGAGCTTGGCCCACGTGTCATGCTTGTGTCATAGAGGTATTGCTCAAATGATTTTGGAATCAAGGTCTTTGAACATGTCCCACCTCAATTAATGCACATTAGGAACTAAGAATTCACTCATATTCATATTATTATTAAATTTTGTTAATCTAAGTAATGCCTCTTTGTCCTGAGGTCCCTCTTGCTAGCCACTGAGGCAAGAGGTGATGATTTTCTTTTCAAAGTGAAATCTTAATAATATCCCACAAAGGATGTGGTAGGACTCCCAAAATAAACCTTCTTAATCACTACTTGCAGTGGGAGCATGACAGTGGTCAGATGTGCACCCTGCTTGGTTCACCTTGTGTCTGGCTGCTGTTATCTGTTATCTGGCTGTTGCTCAGTTTCAGGCAGGTTAATAGCAAACCTACAGAACAAGTAATGGAGAGGAAAAAATAACATTTTATTATTGTTATTAATTATTTTTACTATGGTAGCCTCTAGCAGTGGAGGCACAGAACAGGTCCCTGCTGGGGAAAGCACTCTGCAGATGCAATGGAAAGGCAATCCCTGCCCCAAGCAGCACAAACATTAAACAAAAAGATTATGAGAGAAGAGACTAGGTCTCAGTGTCATAAAGCTCTTATTTCCTTCTGCAAGAGTGAAAACATGAAAATCAAAGATTATTGCCTGACAGATGTTTCCACAAAGCAATAAAACAAGCAAGGAGAAGAGCAGTCTTGCATGAAGACAATAATTTCCCTTTGGATGCTTGACTGCTGCTTCACTGGGAAGTTTTCCATGGCCTGCTCCATCCCGCTGACTAGCAGCCATCCTTCTCTGTGAGCAATTTCTTGAAGCCAATGAGGAAGCCAATGAAGCCTTGGGACAAAAAAACCTTTGGAGTGGGAAACCTCCACGACACACTTCTTCAATCCTGTGCATTCTCTGCAACCACCTGTGGGGAAACTCTTTCCAGGGGCTGTTTCAATACTCAACGAAAATAACTTTCCTGTGTTCTCTGCAAAGTCATGTGTCAGAATTACTCCAAATATTTTATTAATGGGACAGTGCCCACATGCAGTGTACTGAAGCCAGCTCTTAGCCTCCCATAACATCAGCAACACTTACATAAGGGTGAGTGAGTAATGCCCTAAGCAGCTAAAGCTCTCGGGTGCTATTTTCTCCTCAATAGCAGTACATGTGAGCTAGGGTCTGGTTTTGGAGTTGAAACTGCTTATTGCCTCCCCAGCTTTTCTGTGGCCAGTAGGGAAAAGGCAGTAATGCAAATTTCTGTTTTGTGGTGTAAGCTGAAGAAAGCTTCATTTAGTAATACCCATGTATTATTAAAACATTTATCACTTTGCTCTTTCTCAGAACTAGTTCTCATCAATTTATCATGTGCCTTACATTTTGCTACCTACATTTTCTTACTCTTGGTAAATCTTTTAAAGGCAACCTGAAAAGTTACAGAACCAACCATCAGACACTTTGCATGCTGGTGGCTGGGTATCTGAATTACTCTGCTGCTCAGGGTTGGGAAAATTGTGTCTGGAAACTCCAATCCCTCACTTCTGATGGTAACATCCCACAGCCAGCACCCTCCCTCTCCACCAAGATGCCCAGCCACAAACAAGGCACTGAAATAAGACCACAGGAAAGTGGAGGAAAACGGCTTTTGGTATCTCTCTCTGCCTCCTCTGCCCCACCTGTGGCTGGGGCACACAACTGTGCCCATGAGGATTGAAGCCAGCCAGCATCTTGCTGCAGGGTTGTGGTGAACAGCTGCACCAGTGGTGCCTCCTGCCTGCACTGTTGAAATGATGAAGCAGC
>VZTN01025002.1:7915-22669 GCA_013400515.1 Erpornis zantholeuca
TGGGGGGAAAATGGGGAAAAGTGGGAAAAAATGGGGGAAAAATGGGGGAAAAAGGGGGAAAAAGGGGGAAAAAGGGGGAAAAAAGGGGGAAAAAAGGGGGAAAAAGGAGGAAAAAATGGGAAAAAATGGGGGAAAAATGGGGAAAAAAAGGGAAAAAAAGGGAAAAAAAGGGAAAAAAAGGGAAAAAAGCAGGGAATGCTGCTCCAAATGACTCTGGGATTTTTTTTTCCCAAGGATTTTTGGGATACCTGCGGCCCTGGGCAGCATTGAGCTGATCCTTCATGGCTATGGAATGCTTGAGGAGGCTGTCAATGCTCTTGAAGTACACACTGCTGTCAGTCATGTTCTTGATGGCACTGGAAAAGCAGGAAAAGAGGGGAAAAAAATGGGAGGAGAAAGTTGGAATTCTCAAATTTTAGTGGTTTCCCCCTTAATCCTTAAAAAAAAAATCTAAAGTTTTAGGTGTTTCCCACTGTGGGAATAAAATCACTTCCAAAATAAAATCACTTCCAAAGCCTTGGAATTGCTGTAAAGAGTTCCCAGCTCTTCCCACCCTCATTCCCAGGATTCTGTTGTGTTTTCCAGCCTGGAATTGCAGGAATTCCAATACCTGCAGGCATATTCCACAGTGTAAATGGCTCCCTGGCTCTGCTCCTCCCAGCTCTGCATGTCTGACTGGGGAAAAAAAAACATGGATTAGGTAGGATGTTCCCAAAAAAAATCACTTTTCCCCCCCAAAAAAAAATAAAGCAGGACACAGGGAATGGATTTAAACTGGGAAAAGGGAGATTTGGGAAGGGATTTTGGGAAGGAATTCCTGGCTGGGAGGGGAATGGGATGGAATTCCCAAGGAAGCTGTGGCTGCTCCTGGATCCATGGAAGTGGCCAAGGCTGGGATGGAGAAGGGAAGATCCAGGGTGAGGGAAGAAGGGAAGGATCCAGGGTGAGCCTGGAGCTGCTTCCAGAGCCTGAAGGAGCTCCAGGAGAGCTGGAGAGGGATTTGGGAGAAGGGATGGAATTCCAGGACACAGGGAATGGACTGGAACTGGGAAAGGGAAATCTGGGTGGGATATTGGGAAGGAATTCCTGGCTGGGAGAGGAATGGGATGGAAATCCAGGAGAGAGATTTGGGATGAGAGATGGAATTCCAGGAGACAGGGAATGGACTAGAACTGGGAAAGGGAAATCTGGGTGGGATATTGGGAAGGAATTCCTGGCTGGGAGAGGAATGGGATGGAATTCCCAAGGAAGCTCCAGGGAGAGCTCAGAGCTGCTTCCAGAGCCTGAAGGAGCTCCAGGAGAGCTGGAGAGGGATTTGGGATAAAGTGTGGAATTCCAGGACACAGGGAATGGATTGGAACTGGAAAAGGGAAATCTGGGTGGGATATTGGGAAGGAATTCCTGGCTGGGAGAGGAATGGGATGGAATTCCCAAGGAAGCACCCCGGGATGGAGGGGGTGGGACTGGGATATCCCAGGGCTCCCAGGATCCCGGAATTCCGAGGTTGGAACAGCAGGACTGACCTTGTGCTGGGCCAGCTCCGGGAGGGACCTGCGGACATGCTCCTGCAGGCGGAACAGAGCCACCGAGGGCTCGTTGGCCAGCACGTACAGGCTCTCCGTGAACTTGTCCGTGACTGCGGGGAAAGGGCGGGAGTTTGCACCGGGAAACACCGGGAAACACCGGGGATACACCGGGGATACACCGGGGATAAACCAGGAAACACCGAGGTACAATGGGATACACTGGGAAACACCGGGATACAACAGGGATACACCGGGGATACACTGGGATACACCGGGAAACACCAGGGTACAACGGGAAACACCGGGAAACACTGGGATGCACCGGGAAAAGGGCGGGAATTTACACCGGGAAACACTGGGGTACAACGGGGATACACTGGGAAACACCGGGATACAACAGGGATACACCGGGGATACACTGGGATACACCGGGAAACACTGGGGTACAACGGGGATACACTGGGAAACACCGGGGATACAACGGGGTACACCGGGGATAAACCGGGAAACACTGGGGGACACCGGGGATAAACCGGGAAACACCGGGGATACACCGGGGATACAACAGGGTACACCGGGAATAAACCGGGGAACACCGGGGTACAATGGGATACACTGGGATACACCGGGAAACACTGGGGTACACCGGGGATACAACAGGGATACAACAGGGTACACCGGGGATACACCGGGAAAAGGGCGGGAATTTACACCGGGAAACACTGGGGTACAACGGGATACACCGGGATACACTGGGATGCACCGGGAAACACCAGGGATACACCGGGAAACACCGGGGATACACCGGGAAAAGGGCGGGAATTTACACCGGGAAACACTGGGGTACAACGGGATACACCGGGATACAATGGGGTACACCGGGAAACACGGGGAAACACTGGGGATACACCGGGATAAACCAGGGATACACCGGGGAACACCGGGGTACAACGGGAAACACTGGGAAACAGCGGGAAAAGGGCGGGAATTTACACCGGGAAACACGGGGAAACACTGGGGATACACCGGGAAACACGGGGAAACACTGGGGATACACCGGGAAACACGGGGAAACACTGGGGATACACCGGGAAACACGGGGAAACACTGGGGATACACCGGGAAACACGGGGAAACACTGGGGATACACCGGGAAACACGGGGAAACACTGGGGATACACCGGGAAAAGGGCGGGAATTTACACCGGGAAACACCGGGATACAGTGGGGTACAACGGGATACAGCAGGAAACACCGGGGTACACCAGGAGACACTGGGGTACAACGGGATACACTGGGAATACACCGGGAAACACCGGGGTACAACGGGATACACCAGGGATACAATGGGATACACCAGGAAACACTGGGATACACCGGGAATATACCGGGAAACACCGGGATATACCGGGATACAATGGGGATACACTGGGAAACACCGGGAAACACGGGGATAAACGAGGGATACACCAGGGAACACTGGGGATACACTGGGAAACACCAGGGTACAATGGGGTACACTGGGAAACACCGGGAAAACACCGGGAAACACTGGGATGCACCAGGAAACACTGGGGATACACAGGGATACACCGGGAAACACTGGGAAACACTCGGATACACCCGGAAACACTGGGAAACACCGGGAAACACTGGGATGCACCAGGAAACACTGGGGATACACAGGGATACACCGGGAAACACTGGGAAACACTCGGATACACCCGGAAACACTGGGAAACACCGGGAAACACTGGGATGCACCAGGAAACACTGGGGATACACAGGGATACACCGGGAAACACTGGGAAACACTCGGATACACCCGGAAACACTGGGAAACACCGGGAAACACTGGGATGCACCAGGAAACACTGGGGATACACAGGGATACACCGGGAAACACTGGGAAACACTCGGATACACCCGGAAACACTGGGAAACACCGGGAAACACTGGGATGCACCAGGAAACACTGGGGATACACAGGGATACACCGGGAAACACTGGGAAACACTCGGATACACCCGGAAACACTGGGAAACACCGGGAAACACTGGGATGCACCAGGAAACACTGGGGATACACAGGGATACACCGGGAAACACTGGGAAACACTCGGATACACCCGGAAACACTGGGAAACACCGGGAAACACTGGGAAACACTGGGAAACACCGGGAAACACCGGGAAAAGGGCGGGAATTTACACCGGGAAACACCGGGGATACACCGGGAAACTGAGCCCCACCTCCACCCCCCCGGGGTTTGCAGCACCGGAGGGAAATGGTCATGAAATCTCCACAGAAATGTGTGGGAAAACCTCCACGGAAATCCGTGGGAATCCATGGAATATCTCCATAAAAATCCATAGGAATCCATGGAAATATCTCCATGGAAATCTGTGGGAATCCATGGAAATATCTCCACAGAAATCTGTGGGAATCTGTGGAAAAATCTCCACGGAAATCTGTGGGAATCCATGGAAATATCTCCACAGAAATATGTGGAAAAATCTCCACAGAAATCTGTGGGAATCTGTGGGAAAATCTCCACAGAAATCCGAGGGAATCCATGGAAAAATCTCCACAGAAATCTGTGGGAATCCATGGAAAAATCTCCACAGAAATCCGAGGGAATCCATGAAAAAATCTCCACAGAAATCTGTGGGAATCTGTGGGAAAATCTCCACAGAAATCCGAGGGAATCCATGGAAAAATCTCCACAGAATTCCATGGGAATCCATGGAAAAATCTCCACAGAAATATGAGGAAAAATCTCCCCAGAATTCCGTGGGAATCCTTGAAATATCTCCATAAAAAAATTCCATAAAATATCTCCATGGAAATCCATGGAATTACCTCCAGAGAAATCCACGGAAATACCTTCATGGAAATCCACTGGAATCTCTCCACAGAAATCCACACAACTCCATATCCCCTCTTCCTGTCGTGACACCCGGAGACCTGCGGGGCCCTGTCGCGACAGCGCGCTATCGCGACATGCAGCGTCCCGCCGCAACCGGGCAAACTGCAGCCGCGGAGCCTCTCCGGGAACATCCCGAGGCCCTCCCGAGCCCCTCCCGAGCCGCCGCCGCCGCTCCGGGGCCGCTCCCGGTCCCACCTTTCTTCACCTTCAGCTGCATCTCCGGTTCCTCCATCCCTCCCGCCGCCGCTTCCGCTTCCGCCGGCGCCACCCCCGAAACCGCCCCGGCCAGGGGAAAACAGCCCCGGCTGGAAACACCGCCGCGATTCCAACGTTCCGCCTCAGCGCGGGGACGGGGGTCTCCCGTCTCCCCCTCCTCACCAAAACCGGGCACCCCCCAAGCCGTGCTCCCCTACCCCAAATCCCCGCTGTCACCCTCGGGGACACTCGGTGGCTCCCGGTTTGGCCGTGCCCGGCTGGGGCCGCCGCGGCCCCGTTGCGCTGAGAGGGGTCCGGGGGTGCCGCAGGCTCGCGGCCTTCGCCCGGGGCTGTGACACCGGGGGGGTCCCGCTCGGACACCTCCCTCCAGCACGGCTTGTCCCCAACGTGTCCCCAACGTGNACGGGGAGTGGAGGCGGCATCCCGGTGAGGGGCTGGGGGTGTCCCGGGGGTCCCTCCGCTCTGGGCAGGGCTCGGAGGAGCTCCGGGAGCTGAGGTTTGGAGTGTGGGAAGTGCTCCGGGAAATAGGGATGGGAACGGCCGGGGGATCCCACCAGGAATAGGGATAGGGGATGGAGAGGGCAAGGGGTACCCCGGGAATCGGGAGGGAAAGGGGATCCCAGGAATAAGGATGGGAATGGCAGGAGAACCTCAGGAAAAGGGAGGGAAAGGGGACCCCGGGAATAGGGGTGGGAAGGTCAGAGGGACCCCAGGAATAGGGATGGGAAGGGAAGAGGGATCCCAGGAATAAGGATGGGAATGGCAGGAGAACCTCAGGAAAAGGGAGGGAAAGGGGACCCCAGGAATAGGGGTGGGAAGGTCAGAGGGACCCCAGGAATAGGGATGGAGAGGGAAAGGAGGATCCCAGGAATAGGGGTGAGGAGGGAAGGGGGAGATCCTAGGAATAGGAATGGAGAGGGAAGAGGGATCCCGGGAATAAGGATGGAAAGGGCAGGAGAACCTCAGGAAAAGGGAGGGAAAGGGCAAAGGGGATCCCAAACCCTGCTGCAGGTTGGGGGTCACAAGCGCTCGGGGTCTGTCCCACATATCCCTGTTTTTTCCCCTCCTCTTCCCACCCCATCCTAATGCCGGGAAGGTTCAGGACGGTCGGAGGTGTTGGGGAGCCTCCCCTGGAGCACGGGACCCCCCCGGAATTGGGTGGAAAAAAGGAGGAAACGGTGAAAAGGCAGCGGAGGAGCTGGCGGCCACCGGGGGCACGGGGGACAGCGGGGTGCCCTCGGCATGTCCCCGGCAGGATCGGGACACGGCGCTCCCGGAATGCGGGGACGGTGAGTCTGGGAATGCCGGGGGGGGGACAAACGGGATCCAGGATCCTCCCGCAAACCGGGACCTGGTTTGGGTCTCTCACCTGGAATATCCTTGAGCTGGAAAGGACCCACCGCGATCATCCAAGGCGGGACACCCCCAAAATTCCCCCCGCGGGTGATGCCGAGGTTCCCGGGTTGCAGGTGGAGCCGAGAGCCTGCGGAATTCCTCGGCTGCTTCCATGGATGCCCAGAGCGGCGGCGAGCCCCCGGCCCTGGATGGTGAGCGTGGCACAGAGGGAGAAACACCCCCCAAAAAAGAAAAAAAAAACCCTGGGAAAGGACTTCAAACTCGATCCCATCCCAAATCCCAATCCCAAACCTTGGTGCTGACTCCTCCTGCCAGCCCTGAGAGGTCGCTGCGGCTCCACGCTGGAATTGGAGATGGGAATCTCATTTTTCCCTGGGTTTTTTTTTTCCCAGTTAAACCTGGAGACACTTCGGGATTCCCAAGCAGAGCTCGTCGGGGGTGGGAAATAGGAGGATGAGCCTGGATCGTGGGGATTTTTGGTGTAAATGCCACATTCCTGCTGGAATTCCTGATGGAATCTGTCCCTCCTGGGCTGGTTCCTCTCCCTGCTCTGTTTCCAGGCTTTTTTTTTTTTAGGAAGTGAATAATTCCTGGGTTTTGCAGGATTTGGGAAGGGCTTTGAGGAAGGGCTGAGCTCTGCACAGAGGATAAATAAAGGGGGTAAACCTTAACAGAGAATAAATAGAAAATAAACCCTAAAATTAATAGGGAATAAACCCCCAAATTAATAGATCGTAAACCTGAAATTAATAGATAAACCCAAAATTAATAGATAAATATTAAATTAATAGATAATAAATTATTACAGAATAAACCCGAAATTAATGTAGAATAAATGAATAGAAAATAAACCTGAAATTAGTAGAGAATAAATAGAGAATAAACCCTAAATTAATACAGATTTACCCTGAAATTAATAGAGAGTAAACCCAAAATTAAGAGAGAATAAATAGGGAATAAAACCTGAAACTAGTAGAGAATAAATAAAGAATAAAACCAGAAATTAATAGAGAATAAACCTGAAATTAATGAATAAACCCGAAATTAAGAGAGAATAAATAGAGAATAAAACCAGAAATTAGTAGAGGATAGAGAATAAAACCTGAAATTAATAGAGAATAAATAGAGAATAAAACCTGAAACTAGTAAAGAACAGATAAAGAATAAACCAGACATTAATAAAGAACAAACCCAAAATTAATAGAGAATAAAACCTGAAATTAATAGAGAATAAATAGAGAATAAAACCAGAAATTAGTAGAGGATAGAGAATAAAACCTGAAATTAATAGAGAATAAATAGAGAATAAAACCAGAAACTAGTAGAGAATAGAGAATAAAACCTGAAATTAATAGAGAATAAATAGAGAATAAAACCAGAAATTAGTAGAGAACAGAGAATAAATAGAGAATAAAACCAGAAATTAGTAGAGAACAGAGAGTAAACCCCAAATCAATAGAGAATAAACCCAAAATTAAGAGATTAAATGCCAAATTAACAGAGAAAAACTCCGAAATTAACAGAGGATACCTAAACAAACAGACAATAAACCCCAAATAAATAAAGAATAAACAACCCAATGGAACCTAAACCCCCTAAATGAGCAGAAAACCCCAAAAAAGAGCAGGGAATAAATCAATAACTCCCTCCCCTCCCTGGCAGGTTTCCCCCTGAAGCACTCCAACACCCTGACCAACAGACAGCGTGGCAACGAGGTCTCAGCCCTGCCGGCCACGCTGGACAGTGAGTGACCCCCAGTGTCCCCAAGGGGCTGCAGGGGACGTGGGGACACTCCCCTGAGCTTGTGGGGGGGCTCAACCCTCCCCAAATTCCCCAGATTTGTTCTGTGCCCCCCATGGGTTCTCTGTCTCTCCCCCAGCGCTGTCCATCCACCAGCTCGCTGCCCAAGGGGAGCTCATCCAGCTGAAGGAGCACCTGAGGAAAGGTTGGTGTTTCCTCAGCCCTGCCAGGACCTGCCAGGTCCTCTCTGGTTGACCTCCAAGCCTCCACTTGGTTTGGGGTTTTTTTGGAGGTTTTTTTGTTTTTTTTTTTTTGGAGATTTTTCCCGATTTTGGAGGTTGGAAAAACCTTCCAAAACCACGAATTCCAACCATCGGCCAGCAGGGCTTTTTTCAGCCCTTACTGGTTTTACTGGGAGCACTGGGAGAGGGGTTCACCCTGGCTGTTTTCACCCAGGTGAGAATTTGGTGAACAAACCTGACGAGAGAGGCTTCACCCCCCTGATCTGGGCTGCAGCTTTCGGGGAGATCGAGACCGTGCGGCACCTCCTGGAATGGGTGAGGCCCTGGGACACTTCCCCCCTGCAGCTCCAGAGGCTTCCAGAGTGTCCAGCAGCATCCCAGGAAATCTCTTTCATCCTGGGATCTCCCTTTTCGATCCTGGGATCTCTTTCTTTCATCCTGGGATCTCCCTTTTCGGTGCTGGGATCTCCTTCTTTCATCCTGGGATCTCCCTTTTCCATGCTGGGATCTCCTTCTTCCATCCTGGGATCTCCCTTTTCTATGCTGGGATCTCCTTCTTTCATCCTGGGATCTCCCTTTTCCATGCTGGGATCTCTTTCTTCCATCCTGGGATTTCTGCCTCAAATCCTGGATCTCCCTGGGTCTTTCAGCCTTCTTTTTTTCCTAGCATCTCCCTCTTTTTTTGTTTTTCCTGAGACCTCTGTATTTAATCTGTATTTAATCCTGGAATCTCTTTTTTTAATCCTGGGATGTCCTTCNTATTTAATCCTGGAATTTCCTTTTTTAATCCTGGAATCTCCTTTTTTAATCCTGGGATGTCCTTCTTTTTTTTCCTGGGATCTCCCTCTTTTTTTTCCTGGATCTCCATATTTTTTTTCATGGGATCTCTTTCTCTCTTTAATCCTGAGGTCTCCCTGTTTTTTCTGTCCTGGGATCTCTCTCTCTTTAATCTTGGTATCTCCCTCTTTTTTTTTTCCTGGAACCTCTGTATTTAATCCTAGGATTTCCATATTTTTTTTTCTTCCTGGGATCTCTTTCTCTCTTCAATCCTGGGATCTCCCTCCTTTTTTTTTTTTTCCTGGGATCTCCCTCTTTCTTCCACACATATCCAAGGGTTGGGAGGCACTCAAACCGAGCAGGAAAACTGCAGCACACGAGCAGAGACCCCAAAATAAACGGGGGCAGATCCATAAAGGATTCCATGAAATCCCAGAGGATTGTCTGTGGCTGGCAGGGCTGGGAGAACAGGGAGATTATTTTTAATGGAAATCAGTAAAAAAAAACCCAGAGATCCTGATGGAAAAAAGGGATGAGCATCCATCAGGCCTGAAAGGGCTTTTTAAGCCTGGCCTGAGATGCTGGATGAGGATTAAAACATTCCCAGGAAGGATTTCGCTCAGGAGAGGGAGCTGGGGATGCAGGGGCGGTGCCAGCCCGTGGGAAGGTGGCTGTGGGCGATGTCACCTCGATGTCACCTCGATGTCACCTCCCTGTCCCCACCCCTGCTGTCCCCAGGGCGCCGATCCCCACGCGCTGGCCAAGGAGAGGGAGAGCGCCCTGGCCCTGGCCAGCATGGGTGGCTACACCGACATCGTCACCATGCTGCTGGACAGGGACGTGGACATCAACACCTACGACTGGGTGAGTGCCACCTGCACGGCCAGGGGACACTGGGGACAGCAGGAGGGACCTCCCCAGGGACACCAACATGGCCAGGGGACACTGGGGACAGCAGGAGGGACCTCCCCAGGGACACCAACATGGCCAGGGGACATCAGGGACAGCAGGAGGGACCTCCCCAGGGACACCTGCACGGCCAGGGGACATCAGGGACAGCAGGAGGGACCTCCCCAGGGACACCTGCATGGCCAGGGGACACTGGGGACAGCAGGAGGGACCTCCCCAGGGACACCAACATGGCCAGGGGACACTGGGGACAGCAGGAGGGACCTCCCCAGGGACACCAACATGGCCAGGGGACATCAGGGACAGCAGGAGGGACCTCCCCAGGGACACCTGCATGGCCAGGGGACACTGGGGACAGCAGGAGGGGCCTTCCCAGTGCCACCAGCATGGCCAGGGGACACTGGGGACAGCAGGAGGGACCTCCCCAGGGACACCTGCAGGGACAGCAGGAGGGACCTCCCCAGGGACACACCTTCCCAGTGCCACCTGCATGGCCAGGGGACATCAGGGACAGCAGGAGGGACCTCCCCAGGGACACCTGCATGGCCAGGGGACACTGGGGACAGCAGGAGGGGCCTTCCCAGTGCCACCAGCATGGCCAGGGGACACCAGGGACACAGGGGACATCAGGGACAAACCTCCCTAGGGACACCAGCACAGCCAGGGGACATTAGGGGACACCAGGACAAGTCTCCCCAGTGCCACCAGCATGGCCAGGGGACACCAGTGTGGAGCTGGGAGAGGCTGGAAGGGGATCCCATGGAGATCCAGGCTGGAGTTGGGAGAGGCTGGAAGGGGATCCCATGGAGATCCAGACTGGAGCTGGGAGAGGCTGGAAAGGGATCCCATGGAGATCCAGACTGGAGCTGGGAGAGGCTGGAAGGGGATCCCATGGAGATCCAGGCTGGAGCTGGGAGGGGCTGGAAGGGGATCCCATGGAGATCCAGACTGGAGCTGGGAGAGGCTGGAAAGGGATCCCATGGAGATCCAGGCTGGAGCTGGGAGAAGGTGAAAGAGCGATCCCAGCAGGTCAGGGATGATCCCGAGGGAGAACAGGGAGAGCTGTGGGAGCTCAGGAATGACTCTTCCCCCCCTTTCCCCACCCCACAGAACGGGGGCACCCCCCTGCTCTACGCCGTGCGCGGCAACCACGTCAAGTGCGTGGAGACCCTCCTGGGTAAGGCAGCACCCGCTCCTGGCGACCCCAAATCCTGGAATCGCTGCTTCCCCACCTCGGGAAGAGAGCCAAGGGTGGTTTTTGGGGGTCCCTTCTCCCTTTGGCAGCCTCCCCCCCCTCCTTTTTTCCTGACCCCGCAGCTCGCGGCGCTGACCTGACGGAGGAGGCGGATTCGGGATACACCCCCATGGACCTGGCGGTGGCCTTGGGGCACAAGAAAGGCAAGTGTCCCCTTCCTCGGGGAGCTTCCAAGGAATTCCTGGCTCCCAGCCCTGCTCGGAGCTCCCTTTCACCTGCCATGGCTCCGTCATGGCTTGGATCCAGGGAAATCCTGGGCTGTGCTTCCCGGGTGGAGCCGGGATAAGGCTGAGACTGGGGAGGGAGGGACAGGCCACTGGAAAACTGGGATTTTACCTCAGAAAACGGGGGTTTTCCCTCAGAAAATGGGGATTTTTCCCTCAGAAAACATGGGTTCTCCCTCAGAAAATGGAGGGTTTTCCTCATGAAATGGGGATTTTCCCCTCAGAAAACAGGGATTTTCCCCTCAGAAAACAGAGGGTTTCCTTCAGAAAACAGAGGGTTTCCCTTCAGAAAACTGGGATTTTCCCTCAGAAAACATGGGTTCTCCCTCAGAAAACAGAGGGTTTCCCTTCAGAAAACAGGGATTTTGCCTCAGAAAACAGGAGTTTCCCTCAGAAAACAGACAGAAAACAGTGACCAGATCCTCCCCAGAGCAGCTTCCCCGGGTCCCACTCCCCTCCCTCCCGCCCTCAGTCCAACAGGTGATGGAGAACCACATCCTGAAGCTGTTCCAGAACAAGAAGAAGAAGAAGTGAGGTGGCTCCAGCTCATCCCGGGATCACCACGGCCTCGTGCCAGCCGGGAACGGGCTCCAGGCATGGAGAAATCTAGGAATTTCCCAGAGGATCCAGGCCTCTCCCGGGGCTGGCACGGCCGCTGTGCCTCGGATCCAGGGACACTCATTCCTCAGGGCTCGCCCGCTCCGTGTTTTCCATCGGAAGTAAATTGGAATTAAACTTGGAAGCAGCCCCGTTCAGCCCTTCCCAGCTCCAGTCCCAATCCCAGTTTTTGGGGCGAAATTCCCCCTCGGCATCCTGGAATTGCTGTCCCTTCGGAAAGGGAAGCTGCTGTAAAGCTGCCGAGAGGGGACAGCATGACAAATCCCCTGAGGGCTCATTCCCAGGGAGCAGCCTTCCCAAGGAGCAGCCTGGAAAGAGCAGGAATATCTTTTATTGATCCCATTATACACCCCCATGTTCCACCACAGCCTCACCCTCCACCCTGGGGCAGGGCTCGGAGGAGCTCCAAAGAGTGTGGGAAGTGCTCTGGGAAATGGGGATGGGAACGGCCAGGGGATCCCAGCAGGAACAGGGATAGGAGATGGAGAGGGCAAGGGGATTGGGAGGGAAAGGGGATCCCAGCAGGAATTGGGATAGGGAGGGAAAGGGATCCCACCAGGAATTGGGATGGGAAGGGCAGGAAGACCTCAGGAAAAGGGAGGGAAAGGGGATCCCAGGAATAGGGATGGGAAGGGAAGAGGGATCCCAGGAATAGGGATGGGAAGGGAAAGGGGATCCCAGGAATAGGGATGGGAAGGGAAGAGGGATCCCAGGAATAGGGATGGGAAGGGAAAGGAGGATCCCAGGAATAGGGGTGAGGAGGGAAGAGGGGGATCCTAGGAATAGGAATGGAGAGGGAAGAGGGATCCCGGGAATAAGGATGGAAAGGGCAGGAGAACCTCAGGAAAAGGGAGGGAAAGGAGGATCCCAGGAATAGGGATGGGAAGAGGGATCCCAGGAATAAGGATACCACCCCAGGGGACAGGGATCCCTCTTGGGAGGGTCTGCAGAGCCCCCGAGGTGGGGCCAGCCCCCCCGATGTCCCCCCCCTCACTTAGAGCCGCTCCCCCAGCACCCCCAGGTGATAAACCACCACCCTCCCGAAGAAATCCGTGCTGCTCCCGAAGGTGATCCGCAGCTTATCCAGCACCGTCTCCTCCACCTGGAATCTGTGCGGCTCCCGGTGAAGGAATAACGCAGGGGTTGGGATGCCAGACCCGCCCTGAGGGGGCACGGGTGGGGGTCACACCCCCAGCTCTGCTGAGCTGCTCCCACAGCAGCAAAATTCCCCCCAAAAAATCCCCAAATTCCGCTCCCCATCATCATCCTCATAAAGGATATTTGCATGGCATTGCTGTCCTGGGGGTACAGCTCGGATATTTTCACCAGTTCCTCGCCTGTTCTGCAGCCTGGGGAGGGCAAGGGAGGATCTCAGGTGCTGCAGGAGCCTCCAGGAGCTGTCCCAAAATTTTCCCTGACTCCCAGCAGCACCCAGAGCATCCCAGCTCCTCTTTTATTCACCTCCAGGTGCTGTCCCAAAATTTTCCCTGGTCCCCAGCAGCACCCAAAGCATCCCAGCTCCTCTTTATTCACCTCCAGGAGCTGTCCCAAAATTTTCCCTGACTCCCAGCAGCACCCAGAGCATCCCAGCTCCTCTTTATTCCCCCACAGAGCTGCTCCAGGTGCTGCCAAACCCCTCCTGGGCTTTGGGAATGGCTGATAAATCCCTCTGAGCCTCCCTCTCCCACCTGTGGGATGCAGGTGTGGGTAAAGTGAGGCAGGGCCCCCCCCAAAACCCCAGCAATCCTCACCTTCCAGCGTGCACAGCCGGCTGGAAAATCCCCCCTGGAATTGGATGTGGAGCTGCGAGACCTTGACGGGCTGGGGGAAATCCAGGGTGACCCACTGGGACGTGCCCTGGGTGGGGACAGCGGTGTCACAGGGGCAGGGGGAGGGAGGGCACAGCTCCCGTGTCCCCTGTCCCCGCACCTGGTCCGAGTTCCAGCAGGTGTCCTCGCTGCCATCGAACAGGTGCTGCTTCCCGAACTGCTTCACGTCCCGGTTCAGCACGGAGCTCACCCTGCGGGGGGGACACCGCCCCCGGGGGACATCAGGGCTCCGGCAGGGCCGGGGGACAGCGGGGGACAGCCGCGAGGGGCCGGGACTCACCGCGTGGCCGTGCGGGCACAGACCAGGGGCTCCACGGGCATGGCTGCCTGCGGGGAGAGCCCGGGTCAGGGAGGGGCACGAATGGGGACACCCAGAACAGGACTGGGGACACCTGGGATGGACTGGGGACACCCGAAACAGTACTGGGGACACCTGGGAAGGGCTGGGGACACCCGAAACAGGACTGGGGACACCTGGGAAGGACTGGGGACACCCAAAACAGGACTGGGGACACCTGGGAAGGACTGGGGACACCCGAAACAGTACTGGGGACACCTGAGAAGCACTGGGGACACCCGGGTGGGAAGAGGGACAGCTGAGTGGGAATGGGGACACCCAAAACAGTACTGGGGACAACTGGGCGGGAATAGGGACACCCAAAACAGAACTGGTGACACCTGGGAAGGGCTGGGGACACCCAAAACACTACTGGCGACAGCTGGGAAGGACTGGGGACACCCAAAACAGTACTGGGGACACCTGGGCGGGACTGGGGACCCTTGGCTCGCACTGGGGAACCCCGAGCAGCACTGGGGACAATCCAGCAGCATTGGGGACACCCAAAGGAGCACCAGGCACCCTCGGGCAGTACTGGGGACACTCTGAACAGTACTGGGGACACCTGGGCAGGAACAGAGACCCTTGGATCGAACTGGGCACCCCCTGAGCAGCACCGGGGACCCCCGGCCAGCAATGGGGTCCCTCGATAAGCACTGGGGACACCCGGACACCCCTGGGGACACCGGGACAGCGCTGGGTACCCCCGGGGGCTGCTCCCCGGTCCCCTCCCTGTCCCATCCCGGTCCCGCCGGGGCCGCCCCGCACTCACCGCCCGCCGCAGGAAGAGGCGGAGC
>VZTN01025003.1:2975-37909 GCA_013400515.1 Erpornis zantholeuca
TCTTGCCCACGATCACGGCAGGCTGTGGTGAGAAGAACAATTGAGCCTGCCCGTCCCGAACAGCAGGGAGTGATTTAAAATGCGTCATTCCTGCACGTAGCTGCATGTGCATGCAGTCCCTGTGCAAAAGGGGAAAAGATTTTTTCAGCTCCATAGGAAATAAAAGGTTCACTTTTGTTTCTTTTCACTGTCTTTAGGAAAAGGGTGTGCTCCTCAGCCCTGAATAAAACTGAAAGATATCCCGGGGGAATCGTATAATGAATAGTGGTAATAAATTAATGCCAGTAAATCAGTGGCAATGCAGGCAGATGAACACAATATAATTCAGTGTAGCATCTGAAATGAATGTCATATGGATTATTCAGTGACTAGTTGAGAAAAAACATACATTTTTTGTATGTAGTATTGCTTGTCTTGGGGACAAGTTAACAGGGAAAAAAGGTTAAGTTTGTCAGGTATACTCCATGTAATGCCTCCCCTCAGCCAGGTGTACTAGAAAATGTAATAGAAATTGAAAGCTTCAACTTAATTTATAAAGTCACAAACTGGAGTGTTTCAGGAATCAACAGTGGGTTTGCAAATGAACAGACAGTGTCACTTTATAGGTGTATTAGCTGGGTTAAATATGTGCAGCAATATGGATAGTGCTTCTCTTATTAGGAGGTTTGGTCAAAATTGAATCTGCACCACAAAGGCTGAATTTCATTCTGATTAACACCAATTTCAAGCAATATTGAACATATTTTCCCCAATATATAACAGGGCAAAAGAGTAAGAGAAAGCTTCGTTTTATGTAATGAGAATATGCAACAATTTTTAACAGACTTTACTTATTATGTTGAAAATACTGGTGAAAGTGAGGAATATTAATAAATGAAGTTCGTGTAGACATTAAGGGACAAATTCTGCAGCCCTTTAGGCTGTTTCATATTCATTGAGGCCAATAAGGTTGTGTCAGGGTAATTGAAAGAAGACTTGGCTTTAGGATCTTAAACTGTGGTGCAAAGCATATTCAGGGAGATCTAAGCATATTTTTTCTCCTTAATTTCCAAAGCAATAATATTTTCTATTATGAAGTCAGCCTTGGTTCTTAGGATATGTTACTGAACTTTAAAATGTTGGATAGTATACGTTAAATATTTTAAGAATTAAAAAATCTATGTATTTAAACTTAGTATTTTCTAGATAGCAAATTGCTTAGAAGGTGTATAATTAGTGTAGGTTCATTCTTAAAGTGTAAGAAAAAACCTGCAATACACTCTTCAGAAATGCTTCCATCTCTCTCACTTTGGCTCCGGGCATCAGTTAGAAGCTGCAGGTAAGTACACGTGTTCACATACCCATCTACAGGCATGAACACACACAGAATGTGCTTAAATTTTTCATTTAAATAAAATACTGCAAATTAATAGTTAATTAATATCCACAGATAATAACGTTCATTGACCTGTTTGCTGTGCCTTCACCCATTCATGGGACATAAAGAGAAAAAAATTCTGCTGTATGATAATCCTATAAACTGGCCCTGCAGCCATCCAGGTTAGTAGAAATCAGTCCTCAGCTTTCACATTTTCACACTCACATACCCCTAAATGTCACATCTAACACAGAAAAAGCCTCTAAAATCTTTCTTAAGACAAAAAAAATTAAAAAGGAAACATGAACTGTAATCAAATGCAGTAAAGCACTGTGTGTTGTTATATCAGCAATGGTATGTTCTTTTCTTTGGTGACTGTGTTCTGTTAGGATTTTCTTTCATTTACATGTGGTTTATAGAAGGCTACAACTACAGTAAGGCTGCAACAGGATTATCAAATGAATTGCCTTTCACTGTTTTTCCAGCTAGAAATTCTGCCAAAATATTATATGGCCAAGATCTATCTGGACTGGGAACAAAATTCCCATCTAACCCAGCTTCCAGAAGAAAACCGTGAGTCATTGAGCTTGTGAAGAATTCTTCTTAGAATTTAAAAAATCCCAAGTCTTGCATGGTGTAAAGCTAGTGAGTATCACATGGACATTAACAAGGCAAAATCAGTTTTCTGTATGACACATATTTAGGTTGCAAAGTTAATGTGATGCAGTTTCTAATCTTGTCTCCCAAAACAGAACAAATTTAAATATGAAACTTTCCTCCACATGGTCCTGAAATAAGTGAGTAAATTGTTGTACAAAGATAGGGGGAAACTGGTCTTTTTGGCTAATGTCTCTTCTGTTTGGTATTTTATTTGTTGGTTTTTTTGTTTGTTTTTTTTTTTTTTGGTGAGTGTCTTCCCACCCTCCCCCCCGCCCCTTTTTTTCTTTTAGTTTGAACTTAAAAGAAATAAAGAAGACAGTAAAAATAGGATTTCACAGAATTTATATCCTTTCCTTTGGGAACCATATCTCAGATTAATGGCAAGACAAGATAATTCTTGATTAATCATTTTAAAAATGGTCTCTTTGCAGTTATGGAAGGAGGGATCAATAGTGGCAGAAACTTAAGAATAGCAAATTTTAAAAGCTACAGTAGTTGGTAGTTGGAAATATTAATTGGGTTTGTGTGATCACTTTTACAGGTCATTTGAGCAGTGCATCCTGCCATCTTATACAAAATCAGTACAAATTAATGGAGGAGTTAGACAAAAACTCTGAAGAGAACACTATCAATTATATTATTTTGTAATTATACAAATTTATGGATGGAGTTCCAAGGACTTGCCAACAATAACTAACTCTTCTCCTAGCACTGCAACATTCGTATACCTATTAGCCCTATTTGTCCTTGTAAAAACAGACAAAGGGAACAAATAATCTTATCCGTCACTTTCACAGCCTGGGAAGGAAGAAAAGAAAATGTGGGTTTGTGGCGATTTTGTTTTGTTTTGTTGGTGGTTTTGTTTTCTTTTTTGCTTTATTTGTTTTCTTCAACACTCATTAATTTGATTTTATTTGGACCAAAATATTTTAACGGAGGTGAACCAACCCCACTAAAGATGCCAATACCCAGCTCTGCAGCTGAAGATAGCACAAGCACTTTAAAAACCTACAACTGCCCTGCTTTACAATTTCAGTCTACCTTGGAAGGGCATCATTGCTTCCAGTGTTATGTTCTCCACTTGTTATGATTCCCTAATATAGCTTATACTTGCAGGAGCCCCTAACAATTTGCCCAAGGTCAGTCAAGAAGTCAGTTGAAGAGGTGGAAAAATCAGTGCTTTTGATTTCTTCTCCCCTTCTTCCACTATTGGACTATCATAAAACACAGACCATTTCAGGCTTTTTGCGGGGGAAGGGGAACATGACAGCTTCCTTTTCAGACATCAGAAAATACTTTAAAGAATTGGTTTCTCTAGCAACGGGAACAGGAAAAAAGAGAAGCTATCATAAGTTTTTTCCCACCTACTCATTTTTTTTTAATGTGGTAAAGCAGATGGCTTGGATAATGCAGGTATGACAGATTCTGATTTATTGACTGTAGACAGAAATATAAATACAGAAGTGTATGCACTCTGCTGTGCTCTGTAACACAATAACACTTAATGACTTCATACTTCTTTCAGGTTCTACTCATGTGTATCGACAAACACCATTATTTATTGTTAGGGCACATTGATGGCAGAGCTCACTGTGTGTGTGAAATCAAATGCTGGCCAGCCAAGCACTTCCCTCACTCTCTACCTTCCCTGACAGCAGTGCTGGCCCCATGAATTCCCAATTTATATCTTTGTCAGCCATACATTTTATTGACCTGGCCAAATACTTTCTCTTAAGGTGTTGTAAATCGGTCAGTGGCAATGATATATAATGTCAGAGGACTCAACCTTTTGCCTTTACCAAGAAAATTAAAAATGTCTTAATGATCTCTTTTTAGTGATGATAGGAAGGAGGTTATTTTTTTATGACTGTATCTGGCCCATGGCTATTCCCTGTATTTCTTCTGCTGCCACAACTTTGAGTGTTAGTGGACAGAAAACAACATGCTCTCTTCAATAAAATGCTGAGGACCACATATCCCCTTACTCCTGAGGTTGCTGACACTGGTGAGTACAGATGATGTCTGCTCTATGGTAACTTGCTCAGTGCTTCCAAATTGCAGGAACAGCCTCAGCATTTTGTGCTTGGTTCTCAGTCACTGCACTCAGTACATCGCAGAGCATGTGCTGAGGTCAGATTGAAGAATTGATGGTGTCAAGATCTGAGCTGTTCTCAGGATTCAGTTTCCACCATTTGTGGTTCACGTATTTGCAAGCAAATAATTCCAGCACCATTACCAGGCGTTTTTTGATACAGCAGTGCCACCAGTCTCTCTGCAGCAGACCTACTGGGAGAATAGTAGTGGAAAGGAAAAGAATGAAAAGGAATATGAAGCCATTTTCTGGCTCAATTTCAGTGAGGGCAGTACCATTTCCAGACTTCAGCTTGGTTGCTGAGAGGGCTGGGCTGCACTTGCTGGGTGGCTGATCACGGCTGGTGACAATGGGCACTTTCTTAGGAAGCTGTGAAAGGTCCCACTGACCTGCCAAGTCAGCACTCCAGCTTTTCCATGCCAGGCAGGAACACGTGGACACTATCACCTGAAAGTCATCCCTCAGGAGCTATTTCAGTATTGATAGATGGGTTATTTGGGCCACTGAGATAAAAGTGTATTTCCAGCTTTTTACTGTGCTGGGAAGGCTGTTGGAGACTGATGTATGGAGATTTCTCCCTTGCCCTTGGTCATGCAGTGCAGCCCATCCCAGCCCAGCCCATCTTCTTTGGCTCTTCTCAGAAAGGGCTACTCAATTTATAAACAGACTTCTTCCTATGTCCAGTTCACCACCCTGGTAGATTTTTCAACTTTCAGCATGTTCAAAACTATAGGTACTTGCAAACTTTATCTATCTAATGAAAAATACTGGTTTTGTTCCAGAGTGACTGTAATGAACCCCAGGGTATCTAAAAAAGGTAGCAGGATGTCAGAAAACAAAATTCTCTTGATGGTTGAAAACTTTCAATGGTTGAAAACTGAACAATTGGATAGAAAGGAATGAACTCTTTAACTAAAGTCAGAGCAGCTGCAGAAACACTGGTGCTCTGGGGACAGCAAAGAGCAGGTGGTGAAATTCTCTGACAAGGTAGAGATTGCTGAGCAGAGTCAGCCTCAGATCATAGCTGCACAGTGTGCACAGCACAGCATCTGCCAAGAAATGGAGAGGGGCTCCCAGAGGACTGACAAATGGGTCTTTTAGGGTCCTGACAACAGCCCGGGATACGTAAGGGTCTTGTTAAGAGTGTGCCAAGGAGACTCCATGGAGGCTTCCGGGCTGTTGACCCTTGAGAGCCAGGCTAGAGGGTATGAGAAAGGTGGAAGTGAACTTAGGGAAGGAATGGAGAAGGTTCCTTTTCCCTGCTGTACATTTGCAAAATACTTGCTCTGGAATGGCTGTGAAATGAGATACCTACTAATGGGGTGAACGGAGATAATTTTTAAATATTTACTGTGACATTATGTGCGGTGTGTGTTTGATGTTTTGTGTAGATTTTCATGCATGTTTAACAGAAAATCTAAAAAATAAATTAATGAAATATTTCATACAATCATTTAAACATACGATGTGTCTCCTCATGGAGTATACTATTCCTTCTAGTCTTAATATAACTTTTCCTGATGAATTTTAAAGCCAGAGGCAATGTTTCAAGTGGTATTGTTTCTTACTAAAAGTACCAAATCTTAAAAATCCTTGAAGTCTTTTTCTGAATTTCTGAAGTTCTGAAGTCCTGAAGTCTTTCACTATGTCAAGCTTGTCTAGGGAAATTTTTGGAAGATATATTTCCACTGGGTAAAGCTATTTTTTTAACTAATGTTCTATGTAAGTGGTATCATAGATAGGAAGATGTTAGAAGCAACATTAAGGCTAAAGGAAAATTAAGACAACAGTGAAATAATTTGACATTATAATTTCAAACTGGTGTGCTTTAAAGTATTTTGTTGAAAATACATGTAGTTGTTTGCATTAAAGCTTTCAGCTCTATGATTTTTAAAAATGTAGGTCTAATTATCCTTTAGAAAGCTTGAGAGTTATAAAAGTGGCACAGCAACCTGGCTGGAGCAAGAAAAGGGGCTCTCAGACATAATTTTTAATTTTCAGTGGAAGAGCTGTGCCTGCAACACTGAAGACAGAGCAACACAAAAGTTGTGTGTTTTTTTCCAATCCTTCATCCCTCTTCTCTGTGCCCTGCTCTCTCCACTGTGATTTCAAGCTGCCATTCTTAGGAGCACTGAGAACCCATAAAGATGATAAATGATTTTTTAATGTTGCCTCGTGTGTTTCTTGACACCACATCCCTCAAGGCACTGCTGCAGTGTCTTGCCGAGGGTTGTGGGTTTGAAGGGTGTGACAACATTTTGTGAGTCCCACAGGACACACTGGGTTTGGGCTCCCCACTGCCCTCCCTTTCTTTTTTGGGGTGCGTGCGGAATGTGGGTGGCATGCAAGCTCTGTGCTGGAATGTTAACATCCCCCTGGGGCACTTTGAGCTCAGCTTTTATTTTCTTTTATCCCTGCAGACATGCACAATGTTCTCAACTTGAAAAGCTGACAATATCTCATATTTCTGACTTACTGATGTGGTGCAACCTATTTATTTCCTAATGGCATTCAGCCAGCTTCTGTGTCCATAAAAGCAAATTAAAGTTGTATGGAAATCCTGTGCTTAGTACTTGAAAAGGCAACTGTAAAATATGCCATGTATGTGAAGGTGGAATGCTTTTAAAGGCAATGAATAAAATTACATGAAAGCTGTTGTGTCCAAAAAAGGCAAAACTACAAGATAGATAGTAGCCAAGCTTTATCTGGCCTTCATCAAATTTAACATTCTTCCCCCAACATGTTTTCATGATAAGGTTTTCTTATGTGAATGTGTGTGAAAGGCTGAGGTAGTCACAGGGCTGAGTTCAAAGGGAAAGATTGCAAGGTGGGCTGGGAGCTCTCACAGTTTCTGGCGGAGGGCTGAGAGTGCTCAAATGCACACATGGAACCTGATCTGGGACAGTCACCCACTGTGGTCAATATTTTTGCCAGATTGGAGCAGGCATGAAACTCAGAAATGGCAGGTCCTCAGATGTAATCATACCTAGCATGCTTTTAAAAACAAATAAAGCCAAGGGAATGCCACAACGGACAGTACCTTATTCTTTTTAAAATGAACATGGTGACTTTAATGAACAGAGTTCAGATAAGAAGTTCTCCTGTGCAAACTGCTAGTCCTGGTGTCTACAGAACTGGAGGCCCAAGCTTTCCAGAGGCTGGGTGTCCTTGGCAGTGTCTGGTCTTCCCACTTGTCTTGTGTCTGCCTTGGCTTTTGCACTGCTTTAAGCTTTTACTTCTTCCTTTCTGTTTGTAGAGGTTCTGAACTGCCACCAGTTCTGGAGGCTGAAGCTGTAAGCTCTTCTTACTGCTGTGGAACTAAATTCTGGTCAATCCCTTGTAATAGTTATGGAATCATAGAATCATAAAACGGTTTGTGTTGGAAAAGATCTAAAGATTATCAGGTTCCAAAAACCCTGACATGGGCATGGAACCTGCCAATAGACCAGGTTGCTTCATCCAAAGTGGCCTTGGCCACTTCCAGGGATGGGGCATCCATCACTGCTCTGGGCAACCTGTTCCAGTGAGGGTGATGATATTAACATATGATCTAATAATTCCTTGTGATCCTGGAGTTTTCTGGAGAGGAAATCTGAAACTTTTTTTCTGCACTGCCACTGTAAACTGGATTTGTAGTTTTGATGTCAAGCAGCTAGTCGAGGAGTGAAGGCTTTCCAAAATGTCGTTGTGACAACAGTAAATCCCCAGAAATCACTGAACCTTCATTTCTTCTCCTTGGACAAAGAGACCCTTACTCTGCAGAAGACATCAGTCATGATGGCTGCAGTTTGCAGAATCTGAGTGCAGGAGCAGGTGACAATGTAGGCAGTGACAAAAGCTCTTTAGCAGAACTGAAGCTATGAGGAAGCCTTGGGATGGCACATCAGTAGTGAAGCAGCAGAGCAGGTCAGCCAGGCAGAGGGTTTTCCCTTGTGTGTAAGACAGACAGAACACCACAGTGCCAATATAACACATATGTAATGGAGAAATGAAAGCCCACTATCCATGGGAAATTTTAGAAAACCACACTAGAAATGGTGCAAACATGACATTCTGAGATTCAGGAAAACATTCTCCTAATCTCTGAACTTCATTGCTTATGCACATTTCTTATTTCAGAACAAGAAATAATCTGATTATTAATATCAGATTTTTAATATGCAACAAAACCCTCCAATCAGTCACAGAATATGCACACACACACACACACATGAAATGCACCAATAATTTATTTTCTGATGAGGAAATCCAGATTTCATAAACTTTCAAATGTAAAGTGAAAATAAAAGATATGCTAAAATACTTAAAAAGGGACAAAAACCATCTACTTCTTCATGGGAAGAAAATTCTACAGGTTAATATTTTCCTCCTGTTCACTTCTACTTCAGAGAAATCTATTTAAATGTAGGTGAAAATATTATATCAGACACTCCAAGAAAACAAACAAAAAACTCCTTGTATATTAAAAATTTCCCAAAAGAGAGAAATCAACTTATGTTCCAAGTAAGACATGTGATTTCATTACACCTGTATGAATTAGAAGTGTTTATTAAGATATTATCATTTGCAGTTATGAGAATAATGATGGCTAATTGTGTTTTGAAGAGCTTTAAAAAAGTTGGAAATAGGAGGAAACCACTTTAAGACCTTTTCTATTTGAAAACTAATTGTTTTTATAAAATACAATTTATATTAACTGCAACCGCATCTGTCCTTGACTTTTTTTTTTTTTTTTAAAGTATATATTAAATCTTTCCTCTTCCCTGCTGCAGCATGAAATGCCCACATACACAGCCTGGGGAATTGTCTGACTAATTACATAGAGAAAGCAGTGAAATGGAGTATGGATAAAATATTATCAAATGAACAGGATTAGCAGCTTCAAAGATGGGGCTTTTTTAATTTAAGTTATATTACATTTGATTTTCTTTATGAACTGTGCCAAGTACAATATGTTCAGACAGAATGTCACTCTAAAGCAGACAATAGCCTTTTAATAATTCAGTCTCTATCAGAAAAACTCAAGATCAAACTTGACCCTATTTCTCAGTTTAGAGATGTATTTCATAGACTCTCTACGAGCTTGTTAGCCAATCACCCCTCTTGGCTTTCTGAAAAGAGGGAACTGTAGGAAAAGGATGGAAGGAGAATACATGACACATAATGTTGGAAATATATTGTTTATTACACTTGAGACATACTTTTTTTTCGCTTGACTTCCCAGTGCGAGAAGGCTTATGCAACTGTGTCTGTAACTCTGAAAACCATTAGATAACTTCAGTTGCATCCAAATGGGAACAAGGGGTTCCTACTATTTTTGTATATATGCAAAATTATGCAGTGGAGTAGAGGAAAAGGAAAAAAATCCAACAAGGAAAGACATCAGTTTAGGATCAAGAACAGTGCTTCCTGTCCACTGTGCCAGTCATATGACAATGTGCTCATATTGACCAGCCAGCTGATATGAGTGGGTTGTGGTATAGGATGTGCTGTGAGCTGCATTTCAGTCAGTGGGGGAAAAAGAGACAGAGTGATGGGGAAAAACAATTAGGAGACCACTGGAGGAAGATGTGTGAAATCACAGAGCAGCACTCACCTGTATTAGAGCTGCTGCTCCTAGCAGTAAAATTTCCTTTTACTCCAAATTATGCTTTAAGGTGATGCCATTATATCTATCTCCAGTGATATTTCTTGCACTGCAAGTATATGTGGTGAGAACCATTTCACTACCCATCTACAGTTTAGTCTTCTAATCAAATTATCTGGATCCCTTTATTCCAGTGAACATGGATATATCATTCCATGGGATCATTCTTGATGTCTGTCCAAGGGTGAAATGAATTGTCCTCTGAAGAAACCATTTTCCTCCTGATGATAGAGGTCATCTAAATGACTGACTTAGACTTGACAGCTGACTTCAGGAAACACAATTGTGATATCAAATATTCTAGCTACTGATGAGCATCTTCTATTCTCACTCCATAAGCTGGAAATAGAAGGTCTCTACACTTGCAGGAAGTTAACCAAAGGACTTTCTGGAGTCCTTGAAGAAGCAAAAAGCCTCCTAGCTGTCTAGTATAGCTACAAGAAACATACTGGTGACAGATCTTCACATTTGATTTCTATGCTGGTTATACTTCCAAAAATTTCAGCGTGGGAGAGTGGTTATATTAGGAGATTGGCTTGAAATCAAACAGCCAGTCTTGTAAATGGAAGGAGTATTCTCTCCACATATTTCCCTGCTTTCCATAGAGGGGATGAACAGTGAGATGATGAAGTTCGCTGTTAATAAAAAAGTGTCATCACAGTCTCAAGATACATCAAATGTGATGATGATTCAGAGAGTAACAGAAAGATAATAGCATGCAGTGAAGTGCATGTATACTCTACTGATGAGTGAAATGACATAAAGTTTAATGTCTGCTTGTGTAAAAGAAATTTTTTTTGTTGAGCAAGCCAAAAATATGCTCTGTCCATACCTGAATCGAGGGAGTCCTAGAAGAAAGGCTTGGGAGAAGGCAATTGCAAAGGGAATACGACAGGGCAGGAAGAGGATTAGTGAGCAGCAACAATTTACTCTTTTTCAAAGGAGAAGAACTATCATGTTTCTTGAGACAACTAAAGAAAACACTTTTCTAGTGACCAGATGAAATGATGCCATGTAACTCTTCCATGGAATCTGCAGAGGTCGAAACCACTCTCAGGTCACAGCAACTGTTAGATACAGCATGCAGAATGAAGTTCTAAACATTGGCTAACCCTAAACACTGGCTGCTGCAAGCTGAGGGGCTACCTCCTCTCTGGGATCTCTTGTGTGGGGCTGACTTTTTAGTGGATCTTAGAGAAATCCAGCAACAAGTTTGAAAAAGCAATTTCTTTTTAAGTGTCTTGCGTTGTAACACTTCTCCATTTCTAAAGGGAACATTTGCAGGTTCCCAGGAGAAATTTTGATGTGGAATGTAAACATGAGAAAGATGTTTTGATAAGGTATTTTCCTTGGCCAATGAAAAAACTTTTTCTTTGTTTGTTTTCATGTATTATGGGACACTGTGCTGTTCACGGAAGGACAGAGACAGACAATCTCTCTGAGCAGCTGCTTGCTAGAGAGAGAAAAAGCTTTCTTGCTTTTTTCTTCTGCGTTTTGCACTTTGCTTAATGTGCTTGCATGAAATGCATGGAAAATAAATACAGCTTTCTGAAAAATCTATGAATATGGAGCCTTTTTGTGGATCAGGCCCTAGCATTAGAGCTTCATTGTCCTCACACTCCTGTGTGTAGCAGACTTTTCCTAGTTGCTGCTGCTGCTGCCAGAGACAGGTCCCCAGCCTGGGTGAGACCGTAGCTCATTGGCTGCAGCCGTTCATCAGTGCATCAGTACAGCCAGAGCTATCCCACAGCCATGGCATCAGCTGTCCAGAACCATTCCAAGCAACCCAACAGGTGAATGGCATCACTCTTCAACATTTATTATCGTGGCCTGTGTTAGATTTTCCCCAGTACCCAAGTTACTGAAGGCGAATGCAGCACCACCTGAGGAAGCAAGCAAACAAACAAACCTGAACATCTGAAAAATCTGCAGGATAAATAGATTCAGGATTTAGCTTTCACCTTTGCAAGCCAAGAAACTGATATTTATGGATAATAAACTTAGTAGCTGAGTTGGTGTTTATATGGGAACATATCCATGCAAATGTTAGAAGTCACAAATCTATTTTGCCTTTTGCATTTTCAGCTATTTAATCAGTAGCTGTTTTCCTCTTTTTTTTTTTTTTTAAATTTCAACACTGAATTGATAGATTCACTTACCAGTGCAAAATGATAAGAGAAAGCCTTATGATCGATATGACATTTTCTTAATTGTGAAATTGTTTGGTTGCACCTGGCAATCGCATAATGTTCCTGTTATTAGACATCATATTGCTACTTTTGCATCTAAAAATGTCTAAGCATGGTACCATTTCTAATTTCTTTCCAAAGGTATATATTGTAAGCAGAATAATGTGAAAGGGATGAAGGGATTGACTGAGCACCTAAATGAGATTGGCAGTGTGCACCGTTGTGGCTGTATCAGAAAAGTACATAGTACCCCCAGTTAAAGATTAGGTAAATGAAGTAAATACTGGTTTTGAGGGCTTTAGGGTTGATAAGAGTATTGAGGCAATCACAGACCTGAAGAAACCTAAATTATGTATTGGAGATTCCCAATTAAGAGATGGGGTGAATGTTCCCCCTCTTGAGAATAAGAGTACATTGCAGAAGATCACATTATTCCTTCCATTACTGAATTTTCTCTAGGTACCATCATGGTTCATGGGTCTCTAAACAGACAGGATTGATCTGATTCCTCTACTTTCACACATTCCTCATATCCTTGCAGTAGTGTTTTTTGTAGGTATGTTAAATTTCAGGAAGAAGAATATAAATACACCTTGATACATGTCATATGTATTCACAATGATAAGAAGATGTGCATTTACAGAGCGGCTGTGAAAATGTGCGTTTGGTTCCAATAATTATACCTGCACCTATGAGGAGAAGTTGTAATAATAGAGTAGAGCTTTCCACCCTGTTTTTGAAGAAAAATAGGCAGCAGGTTGACATAAAGCTTGCAAATTCTTGGGAAATATTTTTTGTGTATATTGTCCAAGCAACACTGGCAGTGTACTGGTAAACATACGCCTGCTGTTTAATGTGAATTTCTGCCTGGGTTCACTAAAAATTTTCACAAATGACAGGAAAGAACTTGTTTTTCTTGGTATTGCTGAAATGTGCAAGCAGCTATACTGAAGAGAATATTATTTTACTCATCTGTACTAGGAAGCTTTAGAGTGGTTTCTGTATAATTTAGTTCTTAACAGCTCCATGAGTGGCAGTGGTGTGAAGCTGTAACAGCCTTTCAGCTCTGTTTTTTTGCACTGCAGTGAAGCATCTCTGCCTTTTGTTATGAAATTTTAAAATGTATTTAGTGATTTGGGACTACAGGCACATAATGTATCTGAAACTCTTTAGGCACTCGAAAGTGAACGGTGCACACTCAGATGCCAGCCTCAGCCTCAGCCTCCCTTCAGGAGAGCTGGGTCCCCATGGGTGTTTGTTCAGTGACAGAGAAGGCAAGGCTAGACACCAAGATGGGATCCCTTAGCAGATGGCTAATGTAGGTATTGACAGATAAATATTTTCAAGGGATACTGCAGCTTCACTGGATTCTATTCCCAGCCTTTTACATTTTCTCCTGTCACTTAACAGCAAGACTGCGTCGTGGGGGCTGGTGTATTTTAACCAGATACTTTAAATTAGACTGATAAAGCCACATTTCAGCTTGGAAGTCTACACTGCATTTCTGAGATGCTTGGATGTTTTTGAAATTTCTCAGTGCCTGTTCTGTGATGAGCTGTAGCCTGACAAAAGTATCTCATAAAACTGTAATATTATTCTTTAATGTTATTGACAAACTTCAGTGCCTCTCCTCCTTGCACTTTAAATTCCTACCATTTTTATTTGACTTCTAATAAAAAAACCTATTAGTAATAATGGTCCCTTGAAATATTCAGCTTCAGATTTTACCCAGCTACAGTCTGGCATTGTTAGACATTTTGAGTGCTGCTGAGTGCATTTCTCAGTGTCAAATGTGTCAAATGTCTCATCTGATTGGGCTCACAAGAGAGGCAGTTCGAATGAGTGAAATTATTTTAATTCAATTACTCTTAAGGACAGGATCAATACAAATATCATTTTTGCTGAGACCCTCCCCCTCCCAAATCTTTGCTGCGATTTTGAGCTTTTTTTAAATGTATGTGTGTGACTGAAACAGTGAGATGTGTCACTTTTGACTGGGAGCATTAAGCCATGAAAGTGACTTGAAAAACAAGGCATTTATACTTCTGCCAGTGTAAAACAAAGAGATAGTTTGGCTGACTTTAAAGCTTGCAGCCTAGTCTATAATAGCAAATACCTCTGGTGACTTGGAAAGTTCAGAAATTTACTACAATCAAAAAAGAGAAAAAGAATTAAAAAAAACCCTAAGTAAGTTTGCTTTCAGAAATCAGGGAGAAAACCTCATCCCCAATAAAATCAGTGACTTCTGTTGAGTTAGGCTTTCATCCTTCACACTGCTTGTGGGAAATATGCCCGGGGCAGTTCTCCAGGGAGAGAGAGAGGCACTCACCTTTGGGCATCTCTAGCATCTGTGCTCTGGGCTGGTTTCAGGCACATTCACTGTTCTCACAAGGGAACAAAAAACCCCCACCAATACTCTGTTGAAAAAACTCACATAGTATTTTCTTATATAAGCACAGAATGTTGTGTAAATTCTTAAAGGGGCTATTTTTTTTTTTTTACATTTTTATAAATGAAAGGGAATTTCTCTCACTCCCATTTCAAAGGATGTAAATGTACATCTCTTCAGATCAACTGTCATCTCTCAGCTGTATATGCCATGTCATACTTCTGACAACAGTCATATCAACAAGGCAAGATATTGGTGTGACACATGGTAGAGCAATGTGTCAACAGGAGAGTCTGAGCAAATGTCTGTGGAAATATTTCATACTTCATGGAGGTTCAAAAAAGAGAAGGATGTAAAATAAACTCATTTATGTCCAGAGAGATTGTTGTTTAAATAATGGACTTCATCTGGGTAGATGAATTCAGCTCAGGTGGGTATTTATGTCTGTGATGTAAGAAGTAGGCAGCTGCTTTAGGTTATGAGCCTGTCTGGACAGGGACTCGAGGAATAAGCCAGGCTAGGGTAGTTAGTGTGCCAGTAGTACCCTAGCCAGGCTAGGACAGTCAGTCCTGGAGGCATTGACTCCTCCTCCCCCATCACTGATTTTCAATGAAAACCCTAATGGCAGGGCTGCAGTTAGAGCTGGGTGGGGGGAAGCTTGAACCCTTGTGACTTATCTAATATTGTCCTTTTGAAAATCAACCATGTAAACCCACAATATTTTTTGGCTCTATAGGTTCTCTCAAAATCTGAACTCTCATATCCTTTCTTATTTACTTATACAAATGTTATTGCTAACCATATTTCTAACTATGTTAGGGTTGTTATGACTTTCAGGAGATGGAGTCTTCAGATAAATAAATCACATAAAATGTGTGGATGCTCATTCAGGTAAGCAGTGTCTGATGCTAGTCAGGCAATATCTGCAGCTCCTTGATTTTCCAACTTTTCATTCAAATTATGGTGAGACTAATGATACTAATTTTATAATTGAAGTGAGTTTGCTCTAGCATCGTTTGTATAAGTGGCTCACCATTTATAGTGGTAATTAGTGTTTTCTTCTTTTTTGATTTGGTGTTTATTTTGGTCTTAAATCTATTTTCACATCATCACCCCAGTGCACTATTCACATGTTTGAAGTAACTGCCTTTTTATCTCCCTACTCAGATTGCTTCCCATGCATCAGTGTCAAATGTGCTTAAAGAGCAGTACATGCAGCATGACAGCAGGTTACTGATTGTAGTGTCCTTTGTGAAAGCAGAAAATCCTTCTGACCCCACTGACCTTCCGCTGCAACCCCGTGATTTAGTCTATGACCTTTCTGTACTTCCCTTCATCCCCCCAAAAATCAAAACTGCCACCAAAACTGCTAATGGTGTATGATACAGTTCTCTAAACTCTGGATGTCTTACAGGGTTAGCTTGCAATTTCTTGGTATTTAAAATTATCCTTTATTTAACTTTATAAAATCAGCAAGGAGGTTTATTAACTGAATAATAGCAAAATGGATTCCTATAGCATTACTGACCACATAACATGTACTTGAAAAAACTCTCCATGTGTTTATATAGAGGTGAAAAAAGTATTGGTCCCTTTGAAAATTAAAGCTCCTGCCCTGATGATGGTAGTTCTGTCATCAATATTCTCTTTTTTTAGGGGAGAAAAAATATGAAAGAAAATCCAATGTAAGTGGACCTAACTCTTGAGCCTAAGGGAGAGGTGCATATGTACAGTCAGGGCAGTATCAGACTAGAATAGTTTTATTTCATATTTTGTCTGGTGGATACATTTGGAAATTGTTTTTGAAGGATTACAGAGAATTGAATGGCTGCTGTAAAGTTGTCTTCTTTGATAACTGCATTACTAAAAAATAAAATGAGAGAGTGATTTTCTCGGATTGCTCCTGGTACAGGGTGATGGCAGCATTACAGCTGCACGTGAGACATTTTCCATGGAATGAAAAACTAATTACAGTTTCAATACCAATATCTGATGAAATTTTTTAAGGGCTGAAGCCCGAAATTCCAGACTCCTTTATCAAGAATCAAAAAAGATTTCAGAAATGGATCAAAATTTAAAAGGGGCTGTGTACTTCCAGACTGGCAGAACCAGCACCACAGAACTGAAGAGTTTAAAGACAACAGGAAAGTATATATTGACTTTCTGCTAATAGCAATTCCAAACCAGTGAAGGATAAACTAAAGTGAATGAACTCATGTTGATGTGTCAGGTTATGGAATGGCATGAGACAAAATAAAATCTAATTCCATGATGACATTGTTGCCTCCTGTCACAGCCGAAGATAAAAATCATCTCATCTAAAACTATTTGATGGGTCTGGCCCTGAATGGGGAAAATTGCTTGAGACATTAAAATAGAACACACAAAGGGGCTGGGAGAACTGTGAAGGAGACCTCATGACATCTTACAAGCTGAAAGACTCTTTATTCTCCAAATGTATGCTCTGTTGGTGGGAATTTGAAGAAGTCCTCATAAGGCAGATTCTTCATTTGCAGACACTTTGGGTTTGAAATGTCATCTTTTTTGTGATTATCTGTCAAGGACTTATGAGCTTAGAATAAAACACCACATCCATTGACATGTATTCCCAGTGGACCTGATTTGTTTGTTGAAAAGAGTAAAATCTACTCCAATACAGATATAAGGAAGGCTTTCCTTTATTGACTCTGGGGACAGACTGTAGTCTGCAGTCATATTTCTTCAAAACAGGAGATATATGTGTTTTTTACCTCAATAATTAGATGAATAAATTCTTGCAAACATAACTGTTATGCTATCCTCAAATTAATTTCCTAAAGTTATGTTGAGATTTTTCTTTTAGTTCACAAATTGGCATGAAAGGCTTTGAAACAGAACACAGGGAACTCACAGTCGTGTTGGTATGAACATGGCTCTGCTTCTAAACTATTAAAATATGCCTGGATTTTGTCCTTTGGGTTTTGGAAACTTTTTTATTTATCTCTTTTCAAAGAAAAAGTCTGCACATGGTTTTGTTTTATGTCTTTCAGCCAGCTTCAGGAGGTAAGTACTCAGAATGGCATAGGTGAATTTAGATTATTGATTTTTCTAGCTAAATTGTGAGGTTAAATTCCCTAGACAGTGAACTACAAATATCGTCATAGGATTTTTCCTTCTACTGCATCATTAGCATTTTCTAGAACTAGAAATTTTCTCTGAGTTGGAAATCTCATACAAGTGATAAATAGAATGATTTCCAGCTTTGATGTCCTTCTCTTCTTTCATTCATAATGACACCTGTCACAGAAGAAGAAAGATTACACCAGAGGTGTAATGGGAGTGAAATATCTAATACTCATGACATCCTTCAAACAAACATCCACATGGCCAAGTCTAGCTGCTAGGTACTGCCTGGGTTTCTATTTTTATTTTAGTATTCCTTGATCAATAGCAGGGCAGTTCCCAATCTATTAGATTTAGTCAACTATTGTGGTTCGGACTTCAGTATTGTAAAACAATGTTTGGATGGACCCTATTTACGATCTCTGACAGAGAAGAAAAAATGCCCTCCTAGAGAGATAGGTGATACTTCAAGGTTTTTATCTGACATAGGGAAACTACCAAGGCTAAATTTTATGCTGAAATACATGAGATAAAACTCAATCATTGTAGATGGAAGTACAGCTTGCATATCCAATATCGCCAACACCCCCTTATGACTATCCATCATTCTTTCTAATTAACAGACTAGACAGTTGATATCAGCTAATATTAGAAGCTCATTCATCTATTAATAATTTTTCTTCAATTGTATTTAATTGCAGAACATATTACACCAAAAGACAGTGTACAAACTCACAGGCTTATTTTAAAACAAACAACATTAAAATGCAGCAATTAATGTAGAAAGTTTTTTTTCAACCACATCTTTCTGAGTTTCTTTAAAGGGTTTGAAAACATTACTGAGTTCAGTGTTACTAGCTGTAAATAATCTATTTATACCAAATCTAATGCTAAGCAAAAAATTCAGCTGAACTTCAGAAAGCATCCAGGAATCTTGTAAACTCCAGGGCAAGGCAGCCCTTCTGGTACAGGCTAGATCTGCACTTTTCAAGCTGCCTGTAACATATTTCCTCTCCCAAAGCCTGTAGGCATCTGCACCTCTTCTGTACACATTTGTCCTCCAGGGAAGGAAAATTTGGGGATGAATTGTGGACGAGGTGAAGGAAGCAGCAATGACAGAAGTGGTCTGATGAGAGCAGTGCACAGAACCAGCACAGAAGAGATCTGCTGGGTCCTGGGAACCTTTGAGAAATTATATACGCACAGGAGCACAGAATGATTTAGGCTAGAAGAGACCCCTAAATATAATCTACTCCATCCCCTCTGCTGTGGGCAGAGACAACACTCACTGGATCAGGTTGCTCAAAGCATCATCCAGCCTGACCTTGAACACTTCTGAGGATGGGGCATCCAGTGCTTCTCTGTTGCAGTGTCCTACTACCCTATACTCTCTGGGGTCCCTGTGACCAGGGTGGTCACCTGTCCTGAGGGACCTGCTAGGACACAGCTGTAAATCCAGTGGAAGCTAAAACTATAAAGCAGTAAAAACTTCTCACAGCTATTCCTTCCTCCATCTTGCCCCTGTCAGACATGTATTGTCTTGGGAATGCTTTTTCCCTCTCCATTTCAAGGTAAATTGTCAGTGTGCTTCTCCTAGACCTGGTCATGAACAAGACAGTCTAGGCTGAAAATATGCAGTCCTTAGAGAAGCACTGGGAAAAAAGAAATATATTTGCACATGGCAAATTTACCCAGCAGTTGGCTTTCTACCAACCCTAGGGCAGGTTTGATCACCCCTTTGACAATCCAAATTGTAAATGTAAGAGGAATTTATACAGACAGAATGTAAGGGCCTTAGATATGAGTAAAATCCTGGCCTCAAGGATTGTGGAAAGTGGAAGCTTTGTCATTGATCTCAGTGGACCGAATGATACTTGTGGTTTTGTCAAGATTCTATCATTAATGTTATTGTTTTTAAGGTGTCATTGGATATTTAATTGCATCAAGTGCGAGAGCTTTTATTGCATGATTAAAAAAGAAGGAAAAACATCATTAGGCTGAGAGTTCTGTCAAGGCTGAATAGTTATATTCAAAATGTGCTTAAGAGGTAAATCCTCTGGGAGAGAAATGTTTAATAATGTTTAGAAGGTGTTATCTTTCAGAAAATCTAGCTGCTACAGAACCCTCCAGCAAATCCTTGCAGCCCTGTATCCAGAATAGTTTTGTTTTTACTGAGCATGAAAATCTTAGATGCAGAGAGCCAAGTCAAAGAAGACTATCTCAAATTTATTGGCATAAGATTTTATTTAAAGCCTCATCTGACAAACCACTTAACTGTATGTTTAACATCAAGCACGCTAATGGTCTTTCCAACTTTATTTCTGGCTGAAAGTAATATTTAGGCAGTTTAAAACCCTCTTGATTTCCAAAATTAATGGTCTCTTCACATGCCATGTTTCATTAGATTGAAAGATACAAAGAGACGGAATGGAAGTGGGAAAAGAAAACTGGAGGACTTCAGCTCATAATGTGAAAATATGATCAGAAAAGTGCTGGATCTGTACTATTCAATGGATAAAAAACAATTAAAAGTTGACATTTAAACAGAGATGTACTTTTGTCCACTGCAAATATTTGTACATGTTTGGTAACTAAAATCACAGGGGGGAATATAATTAGCGAGGACCATCTGGATAGTATGTCAGGAAGATCAAAGGACTGTTATTTTCTCTTTTTTCATCTCCTCACAGATTAAGTTCCAGTCACCTGCTTCTCACCACTTAACCCAACTCATTTCACTTCATCCTTCAAGGCTTTGGTCTCATTCTCCTTGTTAGGAAACAGAAAAGATTTTCTTGGGAGCCTGACAATAGTATTCTTCACACAGCCTCAACATTTGGTGGTCAATCATATAAAAAATCCTAATGCAACACTTGGAGGCTTTGCCAGCTTTGGAGAAAGCCACAAAGATTAGACATCAAACCTGATGTTTTGTCCCTTCTTCTTCAGGAAAATGCCCATTTTATACAAGTTATTGTCTGTCATAAAATAGGTAGATAGAGAAAGGAGTTGTCTACAGTGGAGGCACTTGGGACCAGCTTTGTTGAAATCCTGAACAATGATGTTGGTTTCTCTGCAGTTAGGGACAAGGACAATAAGGCACAATATAACTTTTTCCTATTAAAATCCCTAACTGTTGTTATTAGCTATCACATTTTTGAACTCCTCTTACTCCCACACATCAAGGTGCTCTTTCTGACAGCATGTTTAACTCTAGGAAGCTGTGCATGCAATCTCTTTATGTTGCTTTGAAAGTAATTACTGGGCATATAATGAATTCTCCTTTATGTCTCGAAGCAGATGGGTTCCTATTATCAGGTTTTCAGAACAAACTGATTGTGTAAAGGTGTTGTGTCACAACTAATTCCAGGAGTCAAGGAGGTAAATAACCTCATTTATTAATGATCAAGGAAAGTAAGAGAAATTCATTATCTCACACTTATTTTCTGTACCTGATTTTTACCCCACAAGAATGAAGGTGAGATTACGTTGCTCTGAGAGCTGATAGGGAAAGGATGTGCAATTTAAAATTAGTTTATGCTTGGTTGTCAGTCTTCTTTGGAGCTCACAGAAGCAGCAGTTCAAGAAAAGAAAAAAATTTGAATATTAAAAAGTCATCGCTGACTTAGTTACCTAAGTTCTGACTCCAAAACCTATGTTAACAATATTTATGTCTGCTATGGTCCAAAGTTATGCCTGGTACAATTTAAGTAATCTCTCTCAGTAGAATTGTAATAGGACTGTGTATAACTCAACGTCTTTACTCCTGGGAATACTCCAGCAGTTTCATGACTATTAGTTGGCATGCTGATTAGTGCTAGTTGATCAGTGGTTACACTGATAACTTAGATATTTACTGACTGATTTGGGTTGTACTGTGCAGAGCTGACAGGTAGGAGAAAGGTAAGTGGCTTTGGCAGCCCTCTCTTCCAAACAACAACCTTGGTTCTCTAGAAATGGCACAACTTTAGACAAGGCAATTTAAAGATCAATCTAGTTGAACTGAAGCAATTTCTAATGCATGTACATTTAAATTAGCTAATGACACAGGCAACATTACAATCGATTTGAGTGTGTCTACATTAGGCTTAGCCTTGGTTCAAGAGAGATCTAAGTTAAAATAAGATCAATTATATTTAAAATCCCACAGCTTTCCAGTGTGGACAAAGTTTGCTCCCACCCTGAAGCTGTCAGCACTCTAACAAGTTCTAGGAAGAGTCTTTTAGCTTATTTTAAATTTTTATCTCACTAAGATTGTTTGGTCTATTAAAGTACAGTGTTGCAGTCAGTTGTGTGATCCAAATGATCCTTTAACAACAGAAGTCTAAAAGTACAGCTTAAAAATCTTCATCCAGACCTTTAACTTGGTCTGACTTTCAAATACACCTCTCTGAGTGACCTCAATAGGACTGGGCGGGCTCAGCACTTGTAAAAGACCCAAATAACTCTCAAAACCAACTATTTATTTAGGGGTTTAGCTTTGCATTTAGGAGGCTATTCTGTGTTCTGTTTTTAGATGTTTTGGAGGCAGGATTTATTAAATTTTCTGTTTTCTGCAATTCTATTCCTTTGCAGATGACCACCCTTCCATTTTACAACAATAATTTAACAAGTTTTAAAAAATAAGTTCTAAATATATTCTCCAAATTTTATTTCTTTTGACATTTGATACACCTGGAAGCCAAACAATACACAGTTTAGCAAGCTGTATATTTTTGTACAGTCATTCTCAGCTGCAGTCATCGCTTGGCTGACAACCATCTGTGTAAACCTGCTTTTGCCTTCCCATTTTGCTCAGTTGAAATGAAAATAAATTGACAAAAACAACTTCTACAGGAAAAGTGCAAAAAAGTTAATTGAGTGGTGAGCATCTCTCATCATCTCTAAGCATATTTTTTTCTATGTTAAGGTTTATTTGTGTCAAAATTAAAATGCTATTTATTTCAAATGGAAGAAGGAAAAGCTTGAAAGAAGGAAATCACAGCTTGTTTGCCCACAAAGCAAAAAGCTATTGCCAGCCCAAGTGGTTCAGCAGAACACAACATCTTGCCTGTTTTGCAGCATGAGGTGAAGACTGTGGAGACTGCCACCAGTGATGTCCCAGGGCTGGCAAAAGGAAAGGGCTTGGAGAACCACATCAGCTTAAGAAATGCTTCATTTCCGTTCTGCATAGACTCTGCTCTTCTCTGTGTTCCACAGGCTTCCTTTTGCCTACTTTCATCTTCTATTTCAGGTTCCCTTAAAAAGGGATTTATCTTTGAAGTCAGGGGTTGGAGGAAAGGAACTCAATAGAGGAGGTAAAAATGTTGCCTTGAGGCTTGAAGACAAGCCAGACGTGTGGCAATGTGGGTTTGGTTTCAGAGGTGTTTTGTGAAGATAAATGAAAAACATTTTTTTGACTTGGAGAGTCATATGTTATCCAACAGTCCTTACCATTAGATTCTAATTTGACTACCTGTTTCTACTACAAATATTTTTTAAATCTTGTAGCTATTACTCTAATCTGTACCTGTAAATCTCTTCAATTTGAGCCAGATAGGGATACCATGGAAATAAAACTGTGTAGCAGTGTTAGCAAAGACTGTATCAGAAGGTGTTTCCATGAAAAAAACAGAACTAAGGTTGCACAGGATTCTGACTTTTGACTTGCCCAACTTCTGTAAGAATTCTAAAATTAGTACACCTTTTTTCCCTCAATAAGCACACACATTAATACAAAGGACGAATTTCTCATCCTATTTAATTCAGGGGGAATTTGATTTCAGAGAATCTGAATTTGACATATTCCCATGCTTCTCTTCCTTTTCCATCCATACTGCAAAACTACACCCCTGCATAATCTATATGAATTTTGCAAGTCTCTCAGAGCAATGTCAAATCCCTATCAAAACTCTCAGCATTTAGTCACTGACTCATAGTTCACAGCAATGATATTTTTCTTTATATCATAATGAAAAATTGCCAATAAACATTATCTTAGTCTAAATCAGACATGTTTAGCACAAATTCAGAAATATGTTTAGGCTCTATTATAGTCATATAACCAGATCTAAGATTAGAAATGTATTTGTTACAAATCCACATGGTTATGGCAGATTTCTAAGATGTGCTAAAAATTCTTCCTTCAGCCTTAAAAAATTTCATCCTATTGAAGATAGGAAAACTGTGGTCCGAGGATACTCTACTACAGATTGACTTGTCCATCTCAGAGTCTTTTAATGAGTTTTGTTTAAAGTTTAGTCTTGGCGCTAAGAGCAACCCTGAAAAGTTTCAGCAGAGCTGGAGTCATGAACAACAAAAGAAATCTGTGCACTAGAGTGCTAGTAGCTAGTGCAGCTACCATTAAGTTAATAAAACATGGCATGCCTAATCCAGCTATAATTCACAGAGGTCAGATGGCAGATGCGTGGGAGCTCGCAGCCAACTCCAACATTTCGTCAAAAGATAGAATAACCATCCAAGTCTGTGGCAGGTTTTATGGGGCAAGGCTCAGGTCCAGTATAAACATAATTAAAAAGTGAAAGGAGAAAAATGTAGAATGAAGCCACTAAGCAGAAGCTCTCAATGTCTCTGCAAAAATCTATAAAACAATGTTTTAATGTTATACCTTTAAGTGTTTAATGCATTTAGTCAAATTATGACTTTTGCTGGCAATCCCCTACAGACTTTTACACCTTTTTCTCCTCTTTGTATTCACAGTATTCATGCCATTTCTAAAAAAAAATCCAAAATCTGTGAGGCAATCATGATAAAGGCCTCTTTACAAATGATGAATGACTGAGGAGACCTACATGAAAGCATAGGTGCCACCAGCAGTGCCTCACCTTATAATTCACCAGGTCAAATCACAGGAGATACTCCATATAATGTGACTTTAGTAGGAACTGTAGTAGCTCTGCAGCTGTCATTGATATTCTTATTGTGTTTTATGGACATGGATTTAATACAGAAGAAGAAATGGGTAGTTCACTTGTCATTAGTATTATGGGCAGAAGACTTGGGTACATGGTGAAGGACTGCTGAGCCCTGCTTCACTCTGTGAATTTCAGGATAGGTTAAGGGCCTCAGACCCAGTCTGGTTCCTCAGCACTGGTCAGTATATTAAGCAAATCAAATAGTAAAGAAGATTGATAGAAAAAAACTTCTTTGCTGAAGAGTAATAGAATGGAGCCAGTGCTATTCTCACTTTTGACTATGGAGTGGGATTGCAAAGAGAGGATGCTGTTTAGGAAAGAGTCCAACACACATAAACAATTTGTCACAAGCAAGAGACACTTTGACTGAAAGACTCGGTTGTGCTTTCACCCAGGAGGTCTAAGCCAAAGGTCTTCAGCAATCAAATATAGAACTAGTGTTTAGTCTGTTAGCACGATTTCAAGAGTCAACTGACTAATGAATGTCAATATGCAATTATGTGGGATGCCAACAATCTGCAGCTCAGCTTGTGCTATTCACCTTTATACTGTACTTATATAATAAATGAATGCAGAAAATCAACTACCTATGAATATTAAAGAAATCCATTATTCTAGTGGCAAATTTAAGAAGATCAAGGAAATTTTGTGTTGGATTTTATGTCATTGTTGAAGAGTTTTAATGTAGACCAGTATTACTCAGCAGAGTAAATATGTATATATATCTTTAATACACTTCAAAATCTGTTACCAGTGTTATATTCTTGCACTAAAAGTAGCCCTATTATTTCATGGCAAGCCTCTGCATATAACAATTGCTGTGAGGGATATCCCTGCTGTGGTATTTTGTGTTCAGCACATCTGGTTCACGTTTTTCTGGCATTGTGAAAAGATAATATCATAAGGGGGCTGCAAATGCACGTGGCGGTGAAAATGCATTAAGATGACATTTACATAATTATTTCAAGAGTATTTTCGGAAGCAAAACTGCAGGAAGGAATGCAGGTCAAATGTTTAAAATATTGGAAGGGTAAAAAGGTCAGAGCAGTTCTGTGCAGGTGGACTCTAATCCAGCAAAACATTTAAAACACATGCTGGGGAGGAAACCCCTTGCTGCTGAAAGCTTCAAAGAGCAGCTCCAAAGCACATCACTTCACCTCACTCCCATACAGCTTTTTGCCATAAAATAATTATGTAAATATCTCAGGGGAAAAATCTTTCATGTATTTTTTCTGCTTTTCCTTTCTCCTGGATTTTCTCATAAAATGATATTATGATGTACCAACATAAATTATTTAGGAGGAAGTGGGAACTTTTTTCTGAAAATACATGTCTAAAATGCCCAAGTTCATCCCTCAAAACCCGCTTATTGTCTTAGTCAATATGGTTTCTTAAATGTTTGTTGCTCTCTAATTCTTAATTAAGTAGCTGTGCTTTCTGCCTAAAATATTTGGAGAGCTGTGTAGGGGACCTTCTCAGTCATAAATATTAATTTTAAAATGCCTCTGAAAAAACCCTGTTAATGTTGTGTCTGTATTTCATAGAATAAATGTGATGCCAAGGCAGATGTAAACCCTTCAGTCATATAAAAAAAAATGCAGTGGCCATTGTAAATGGCTCTTAATAGACAATGGGGACAAACAGAACAATTTTTAATGGCAATCAAATTAGCATTAACTAATTTGGTATATTCTTGAGCATATGACTTGTTGTGTTAACATCAGTGTAATATACTGACTTCCAAAAATCCTTTGATATGACATCAAACACATTTAAATGAAGACATTAGGGTGGAACAGAATCATCAGTCACAGTAGCTACTTAAAAAATGCCCACTTGTTCAGCCTTGATGATTGGAGGGAATGGACTCTTGACCTGTGTCATGAATTCAAACAAAATCTTGGGTAAGAGATTTCTGTTCCTTTGCTCTTAAGGGAAAATGAGCAGTTAAGCTGATCTGTGGTTGCATGGGGAATGACATTTTGATAATAATTCACCCAACAATGTGTAATAAAAAGATCCAGATTTTGGGAGTGGAAGGTGGACAAATATAGAGTGAAAATAATGCATGCAAGACCCCCTTAGGCAGCTGAGCGTTGGTCATGCAGCACTGCTGCAGATGTGGCCAGGAGTGGTCATGCTTTCCAAGGTGGAGCCTCGTGCCAGCCCATACAAGCCAAACCAAGGTTTCTCCGAGTGTAATTAATCTTTCTCCCAGAGCAGGTCCAAAGGCTTCCCAGCAGCCAAATGATAAGGATGTGCAGTGAACCTGCCTTTCATTTCAAGAGTATCATTGGAGATACTCCTACGAAGAATGTAGGTTCAGCTGGTGGTTGTTGCCTTAAAAGTGATTTATCCACATTGCAAATGTGCTTTTATGAAGATGAAAGCTATGTATACAAATAACCTAAATTTGGAAAATTAAAAGCACCCAATAAGGAAAATGGGGTTGGCTTGTTTGTTTCATGTAGACAGTGGGATTTAAATCTGTAAATCTAATCTAAATCTCTAACTTCAGCTTCTAAGCTTCAGTTTAGATCATCTAGGTTCATCAAGGTTGATGTTGTTTAAAAAGTCAGTAAGTTGGAAGAATTTTTACAGTTCTGTGTATTTTGTAATAGCAAGAGCCAATATTAATACAAACATTTTTTCCCTCTGCATAATGGTTGCTGCAGTTGTTACCTGACTGTTCAAATAATTTCAGGGACATCTGTCAGATACTCTTTCACTAACACGTTTAGCCTCCTCCTTTTTTTTTTTTTTATGTTATGGAATTGAAAGTACATGGTCCTGCAATTGTTATATAGCAAGATTAGTTTTTATTTGATTATTTAGTGCTCTCTAGTAACAGTCCTTTTTTTTCAGTATTCTGGACTGTGCACTCTGATTTCTCTGCATTTCCACTTAGAGGATGTTCCTGATTGCAGTGATGACTCACCAAATGCACACAGTGCTGTTATTTGCTGAAGTAAGAATCCAGGGCATTTCTCTAGCTTTTACAGAATTATTCTTTAGTTAAACCTTAATAATGGCTTTTAAATGACAATTTCATGTCCCTTATGGACCTTACGTAATATAAATAGTTTAGCTTTGGAATACTTAGTTTGCTAATGATTTAGTGGGGGGTTTGTGCTTTTTTTTTTAAGGTTACATAGATTGAAATATCCATCATAATTAATCTAGGAAGATAATTAGGGGCATTGCCTGACATTGTTATTGCACTTTCTTCTGCACCAAAATCTGCTTGCAAAATTTTTATCCCAATGTTGTGTATTTTGCACCTGATTCAGCTTTCCCTTTTCAACCATCACTTCTCCAGCAATGTGCACAACTGTGGCAGCAAACACTGCATGGGTCATTTGGAGTTTGTTATCTGCTGCTGCTTGACTGAGAGATTTTTCAGGTAATTTAACTGAATGATAAAAGGGGAATAGTGAGGGAGCTCTGGGAAGAAAACACCTCCTGTCAGTGTCTGGCAAACACGCAGGGGACACTCTGCAAGGCAGCTATGTAGGTGTGAGTACAAGGTAGTGCCTTAAAAGGCAGACTAAAGGACTAAGAAGAGCTGATGTAGTGCACATGGCACCTAACAAGGAGAGATCAAGGCTGATGGCTTAAAAAACCTGCAGGCAGCCCGGGGGTGGAAAAGGACAGGCCTGGCTTCAGGGAGCTTTGGGCAGGCTTTGGGCTCCCATACTGACCCCTTGCACCTTGCAGCCAGCTCTCCGGCTGGCTCCTCATGACAACAGGCACAACAGAGTGCTTTGTAGAACAATGTTGTAAGGCCTTAAGTAATAAAGAAGGGTTCTTTCATTTTAAAGAATGATTCTAAATTTGTGATAATGAGACTGGTCCCTTGTCTCCCAACCCCAGGAACTTCCACACAGTTATTTCTGCTGGGTGCACTTCATGATACATTGCCCAACTTAGGGATGCATCAAAAGCAAAGAATCTCATTCAACCAAAATTCTTAATACTGAACAGCAACCAGCATACCTCAAAGATCTAGACTGAATGTCAATACCTTTACTTTAATGTACCATGCAAATCCACCACTTCACCTCTTTTGCTCCTTGAAAGAAAAAAAGTATCCTTTATTCTATAAGGAACTTCTGAATCTTGGATTTTTCCAAACAAGAATATCATCACAGAAGTGTTAAGAGAGATCACAGAATTGTCAATAAACCCTTTTCAGGCAATTTAAGCACAAGAATACAGCCTCAGTGATTATGACCTGTCAGATTTACAAGTGATTGAAACTCATACTAAGAAGACTTTTACAAAAATAAATATAGGAGTTATTACCAATCACAATCATTAACTTCCAGTATAGGATCTGGGTTGTTCCTAAGTGTGTTTGGTGTGTGTTTCACTGTGCAAATGCAACTTGAAGTCGCTGGGGCCTTTTATATCCTTGAGTGGCCCTGGCAGAGTGGGAGTATTCAGTGAGTTGCTCATGGAGCACGGCTCCAAGCACACCCATGGCCATGACATCTTCAGGAGCTGCTGTGAAGTACCCTTCAGCTGAGGAGGGAGCCACATGGCAGGTAAAATGTTCTGCTTAGGATAAAAAGGGATGAGATACTGACAAGACCAATAAGATGATATGAAAAAATTACTTACAATACTTTCTGTTTTCTGGCCCTTTGTTTATTTTCTATATCCCCTCCCAAAATCATATATCTTTGGAAATATTAAAAAATCCAGGCTTCTGATGGAAGGTTGCTAGGGTAACAGTTTGATACTTCATTGAAGAGCTGTCTCCCCACTCTCTTCTCAGGATTTTTACTGTATCTGTATTTATATTATGAAAGCTTTCTGTGTATTTGTTCTGGAAAAGGGTATGAACTTAGTGAATTTGAAAAGACATATAGAAAAGGAGAATTGTTTTTCTAGACACATTAAGAAAAAGTATGAACATTTCCCAGTTAAAGAAATTTTGGGGAAAATACGACCATTAAAACTAATAATGTCTCCATATTTCTTCAGCTTGCTAGGAAGATACACTATGTAAAATTGAACTCGGAAAGGTATGAAGGCTTCGTCCTTCAATGGCAAAGGGAAAACAAGGTTTGTAATAATTTATCTATAGTCAAATATTGCTGTTATTTTGACATGAATGGAAGCCAATTGTCCTGGATGCTTTATACTTTTCATTTAGTTTTGTTTTGTTTACTGCTATTTATTTCAGATCTCAGCAAAATAGAAAGATAGCAAATTATGATGTGGAATCTACTTGCTTATTTCAAAGACCTGAAATATATACTGAAAAGAAAAATAATCACACAATTAAAGAATTGTTCTTTAGTGCCTTCAACATAAACCTTGTCCCACACTGTAAGCATCCTTGTATTTCTGGCATCCTTGGAAAGGACTGCTCTTTGAAGGCTATATGAGCTGTTTTAAGGATCTGTAGGAAATGTGAAGTGGAGGTTCAGAAGTCAAATGCATTTGATTACAGTCAGCCCCAAGAAAGATGACTTGAGAGAAAGTCTGTTTTTCTTAAAAGCATCAGAATTGTAATTGCTTTCATTTCCCCAGCTCAGCAGGTAGCATCTGATCTCTGATAAACCTCTAGCTATTATTTACCGTGCTGGTAAGTCCAAATTGCTTGCATTTAATTCTATATATATTTGGTGTCTTTACCTACTTGAGTAAAAAATCTATAAAGGGATATTTATAATCTGTAAACAGCACCTAATTATTGACTAGAGGTCTTACACAGATAATCAACAGGAGGTTATCAAACTGTTATGATAGTCTTTAGAAATATAAATAAATCAGAGAATATGGCAACAAACAAAAGCCACTATGTTGTGCTTTGTCAATACTGTTTGGGCACCAAACATATAATGTTTATTTTCAAGATGAAAACTGGTGAGAAAACCAAGACCAAACAGAAGCAGTATAAAAGGCACACTGAGACACCAAGTCAGTGCTCTGTTTAGTCTGACATCTTAACTCAAACGGGAGAAGAGCTGATGGAAAAGCCTATATGAATAATTTAAAGGGATCTATTATTTATGAGAAAGATTTTATGGAAGTATTTCAGTATGAAACATTGCCCAGAAGAAGGTGGGATTTAGAGGCATGGCTAGGGAAGTTCAAATGCAAATGTAAAGACATAGTGGGAGAGAGGGAGCTACACACAGGAATCTCAAGTTTTTCTGTCTCCCTTTCCTAACACAGGACTCCCTCATGGGGGACACAATAAGGGATACCTCAGTGAGAGTCACTGCATGACTCTCTGCATGAAAGGGAGGTTGGCTGCAGGAGGATAAATGAAGCTGAGGAGCTCTGTGCTCCACAAGGAAGCAAGGAGGAAGGAGAAAGTGACGAAGGAGAAAGTGACAAAGGAGAAACAACATCTCTACCCATCCATCCATTGGAAGAGCTAGTGGAAGGAGTCAGGAGGGTGATGTTGGGAAGGAGTCACCCAAGGGGTGATGACGCAGAACAGGAGACACATGTCTGTAAGCAGCTCTGCAGGTGGCTGCAGCTGAAATGGGAGATTTGTATAATTTCTGATTATTTGACTAGGTACATCTTAAAAATTATGTCTGGCAGTCTAGAGTTATGAAACAGAAAGGTGAGTCATTTCCTGGCCACAAGGACACAAGCAATGAATATACCACTTTTCACAATTACAGCTGATGGCAGCCGCAGCGCCCACTCATAAAAGTGCCTCATTTTTGCAGCCCAGACACTGCTTGGTTAGAAACACACACATGCAGTGCTGAGGGAGTTGGCAGCCCTGTTCCCCTCTCAGATGAAGGGTGTTTTTTGTGATGGTGAAAGGAAGAGTCATCTTTCTGGTATAGAAGAATACTCCTCAGTATCAGGACCCCCAGGGAAAAAGGGTCCTTCCTTCTCCTTGAGGACATTTGCTCTCCTCCCTTCTCCAGCTTTCTGAGGGAATTGCCTCAATATCTTGGGGGCTGGGGAGGCTTGTGTACTTTGGAAAGAGCTGATGCTAGAGAGTCGTGCTGACCCAGACCTCAAAGGAAATGGTACAATCTTGAAAAAAGCTGAGAGGGGAATAAAAGCCGTTCAGTTTGACTTTGAAGGTTGATATAATTAATGACATTATTTGGCTGGCTGTGTGTCAGGGTGTTTTCTCCTCCTTATCCTTGCTGCATGAAGAGCAAAAACCAGAAGAGGGATAGAATAGTTGGGAAAGGGGGATTTCACAAATAGAAAACAATTTCTCAAGGGTGATTCAAGCCTCTAATTATCAGAAACAACCAGAAATCCTCCACTACTGGCTCTTCCCTTCAGCCTTAGTACCACAGAAAAAAACTCCACTAAGGGCCCTGGACATAATTGTAGCTGGGCTGCAAAATATCACTACAATATTTTGTATGCTGAAAGTGCTGGGAAGCACACACACCACTGTTTTTAAACAGGAAAACAGCACAGAGGATACATAAAGGCAGCACTGCAGTTAATGCAGTCCTTGTGTTTGTTGCAATGCCTTCTGCTTCAGGGCATGGACAGGGCAGGTGCGTTTTAACCCCAGCATTTCCAAGGTATCGTCCTGTGAAGTCTTAATTGCCTGCATAATTTGAAAGGGGTTTTTGAAGCTGCATTTTAAACTGCCTTTCTCCTGTTCACTTGTCTCCTCTGAGCAGTAGAAGATATTTTCCTATCAGTATTGGTTTCATCAAAACTGGGCTGCTAGTCTTGCTTTTGTGCAGATGAGAGTACACGGCTGGTAGCTGTAAACACTCTTCTGACATCCTTAATATCTCTCTTTGTACTTTATTGCCTTTTCAGCCTGACAGGGGCATCTCTACCCATATTTTTGGCAGCGTGAGTGCAGGATTTGTGTGAGCTAATCATAAAGGGTTTTTTCCCTTCACTTACAGTGTTAAATTTTCTGTGCTTTCTGTAAAATAATTTGTAGCTGGTTTTTATTTTCCCTTTTCTTACTCTTGCCATTTAGGAGAAAGTGACAGCCATTAGATTCATGCTTCCTCTTCAATTATATATTTGAGAAACAGAACAAAGTTATGGTGGCTGATCTATGTGGACACGAAACATCATGAAGGTCACTGCACCAAAGGGCTTGTAATCTAAATCTAAGCTGCCAGAGAGTGACAACAGCAGTCTTTTTATCTGTAAGAATCAGCTTGCCATCCAGTCCCAAGTGCCTTATGTCACTGTAAAAATGCTAAGGGACATTTTAGGATGATTTTAAGGATACCAAAGAGATAATTCTGTTTCAGAAGAAGTTAATACATAACAGCATTCTATTTATGGTTTTGATTCTTTGTTTCTTGATATAAAGTAAAAAAGAAATGACCTCATTAAAGGCATAGTTATTTTTCCACATAATGCATTTTTTTTTCTCCCTATATTCTCTAGCTAGCTGGGTGTACTGTAGCACTGGGAAATGCTTTAGAGGTATCCAGGCTGGTTGTTTGCATCAGCTCATGTCTCTTTCAATGAGACTTTCATGCTCTAATGAGGCAAGAAATATCTGTTGCTGTGATTAGGTCTCTCCCTCTGGTGTAATAGGAAGAGATGTGGTATACCTTTGGTACAGTTCTTGGCATTTTCTAGAGGACTGGTGAGATTACTAAACTGATCAAGAAACCTCACTAATAGTGGGTTTAAGAAAGCATTCCTCTTTCCCAAGGAAAAGAATTGGTCACGCTACTTGGTTGGGGTTTTTTGTTTGTTTGCTTGTGACTTTTTGGTTTGGTTGAGGGGTTTTTTTTGTGGTTTCTGTTTTGTTTTGTTTTGTTTTGCTTTGTTTTCACTTTTTTTATCCTTCACATCTTGGCATTATAGCTTACATCAGGGAATTTAACTGCATTGCCATCTCTCACCTTTTCTATGTTTTATACCCCAATTTTTTAGGTTTAAAAGCATGAAGAAATTACCTTTTTCCTGTTTTAAGGCAGCAGTAATAAAGTGATAACATAGAAGATGCTCATTAGCATATACACTGTCTCTGAAAATTCCTAATTGCACTGGGACATCCTGGGTTAGATTATCTCCCACCGGTTTCCCTTGGGCCCTGTCTGTGCCTAATTATTTGTCATAAAGAATCTATATTGTAACAGACAGCTCTCTGCATATATACCCACAGGAAAAACAAAACAAAACACTTTGCAGCTTGCTGGCAATATGACTGTGTGCAATGCAGTACATACATGGTTTGTAGTATTTCCCTTGGCAGTATTTCCCTTGGTCATACTGCCCTGCCTTGGGAGACCACCTTGGAGGGGACTGCTAAGTCTCTAGCCCTGCTCACACAACCAGGTAATCCTCTGGGAAGGACAGAAAGTGCCTCAATAAGCAATGGTGTCTGAGTAGCTGGTTTGTCTCCCTCACAGAAACCTCTTTAGGGAGATTAAAACAAAGCCTCTCTCTCAAAGAGGCCTTATGTTTTGAAGCAGTGTATCAGAAAGGATAACCATCTTCTTGTTCTTTGATTTCAAAGCCTGACCAAATTATGCATATGACAGAGAAAGCAATTTTTGCTGTGTTCTCGGATGTGCTCTGGATACTCTTCAGTCTTGCAGAGGAATACATATAAATGCTCTCAACTCCTCTTAGAAAAGCCTCTGTATTAATAACACAGCAAAGCTGCCTCTTTTACAGGCACTGGGGTTCATGCAATCCCTCCCAATTTGCCTGACTTATAAAAAACTAAGAAACAAAAATAAAAAATAAAAAAAGCCCTCACAAAATTAAGCAAACCCATAGAAAGCCTTCTTTTCTAGGTCATAACACATCCTGGAGTTATTTACTCTCACCTAGACTTCTGAAAGAATATAACTTTTTCATCTGTAATGCTTTTTTTGACACAGTTTCCAGTTGTTAGAACTGTCCCATTAATGGCAATTCCTACTTCTCAGGGAGAGCAGAAAGGTTAATCTCACACTCTCATTGCCAGTCTGGTTTCCCAGCTCAGATGCCCATTTCCATGGGGACTAAGACCTGGTGATGAACTGTGGCCACGAGGATTTCAAGTTGCGCCTTGCCGTACCAAATCTCTGAGGAGGTATGAATTTCTGGCATGAGGCTGGCTGATAGCTGGGAACAAGCTCCATCCTTTCTACGTTAGTCTTGCAGCTCAGATGATCTGTACTCTTCTGAAAGATTTACCAAGCTCTGGCTCAGATTTTACACTGGTTCAAGAGTGCACGAACCAAATGTGTTGCAGATGAAACTGAGATGTAAGATGTCCTCCAGAAAATCTAGTTCAGAAGATGGTCCAGCTGATAACAGGCATCTTCATGGAGCTACTGAGGTGAAGCAAGAGCCACTCAAAAGTAACCATCCCCTGTCCCCATACTGAGTCTGATTTGGATGGAGTTAACTTTCTTCATAGCAGACCCTACCGTGCTTTTTGGATTTGTGCCTTAACTGCTGCTGATCACATATGAGTGTTTGGCTATTGCTGAATGCCTGCTGGACATCAGGTCAATGCTTACTATTTTCACTCTGTTCTTCCAGAAAGTCATCTGGAGGCATGCAAGAGGGTGGGAGGGGTCACAGCCAGGACAGCTGACCTGAACTGGTCAAAAGGATATTCGGTACCATATAACTTCATGCTCAGCAATATGATCT
>VZTN01025003.1:38493-63038 GCA_013400515.1 Erpornis zantholeuca
CCCAGCTCAGATGCCCATTTCCATGGGGACTAAGACCTGGTGATGAACTGTGGCCACGAGGATTTCAAGTTGCGCCTTGCCGTACCAAATCTCTGAGGAGGTATGAATTTCTGGCATGAGGCTGGCTGATAGCTGGGAACAAGCTCCATCCTTTCTACGTTAGTCTTGCAGCTCAGATGATCTGTACTCTTCTGAAAGATTTACCAAGCTCTGGCTCAGATTTTACACTGGTTCAAGAGTGCACGAACCAAATGTGTTGCAGATGAAACTGAGATGTAAGATGTCCTCCAGAAAATCTAGTTCAGAAGATGGTCCAGCTGATAACAGGCATCTTCATGGAGCTACTGAGGTGAAGCAAGAGCCACTCAAAAGTAACCATCCCCTGTCCCCATACTGAGTCTGATTTGGATGGAGTTAACTTTCTTCATAGNACTGTCTGTGAGAGGTGGTGAGTCATTGCTTTTGTGTCAATTTTTTTTCCCCTTCATCTGTTTAGCTTGTCCTGACCCAAAAGTTTAATTGCTTGTGCTCTTCCAATTCTCTCCAATGTCCCCTGGGGAGTGGGAATTGAACAAGCAGCTGTGTGGGTGCCTGGCTGCTGGCTGGGCTCAAACCTGCCTCCACATGCTTATAGAGTGGGAAAGGGATTCTCTGCACCAGTGGTTACTACTGATGTGATCCTTTTGTGCAGGGCATCTTGCTGCTGCAGACATAGACAAAATTTAGTGTCACTGCCAGAATTTGGCTCTCTGAATCTGAAAATTGATCTCAGAACGACATGAATGTATTGAGAAGTAAGTGGAATACCAAACACACTACTTGTAGGGCACTCCAAGGTCTCTGTGTTACTTGCAGTACCTACATCCTCAACATTGTGATCTTTCCAAATTAGTATGTTTGACAAGAAAAACTTCAGTACTTCAGTCTCTTTTTGTTTTTTTTTTCTCATAGTCTTCCACCAGAAGTATTTGATAAATATAAATGATCACCCAAAATTTGAGGAAAAGGGTAAGGACCAGTATTTTTTCCTGATGGAGCTTTCTTCAAGCCAGGCCAATCTCAAGAGGCAGAAGACTGACTCCCGTTGAAGTTCCAGAGGCTATGAAATCCCATAGGATTGCTAGCACCTACCCTATGTCAGTCAGGCACAAGTATGAATTGCCTGTGCTGATCTTAAAGCAGAAAACATTTGTGTATAGCTATTGAAATCTGAAGCCAAATAGTCAGGAAATATCTCTCAAAAATATATGAAAGGAGACAAAACACACAGCTGTCACTCAAATTTCTTAATGCACTATTTGAAGAGACTCAAGTTATAATGTGACCATGCTACAAGAAAATATGTGTGAGATAAGGTACATAAACCAAGAAAAATTATCGCATATGATTTTTTTGTCTTCAAATGAAACATAAATACAACTTGAATTAAAAAAAAAAGAAAAAAAAGAAAGAAAAAAAAAAGAAAGGCCCAAAGCATCTATATACCCTAAGAATACTGTAGAAAAATACCTGTTGTTACATTCATGAAAGCCCAGGACTCTGCTCAGACTCTAATGATAATTTCATGCAGGGAAGGCTTTTCTTGTCTGAAAGCAAAAGCCAGGATAAAACCACCCACCACTGTAAATTGCTCAGACAGATTTAGTTTTTAATTTCTGATCTGTCACGTTAGATACTGTTTATGTTTCATCTGATACAGTCACCCTGGAGGCCCAGCTGATGCTCAGTAATGCAACATTCGGTTTGTAGCCTGAGGGTCGGCACAGATTTCACTTCTCTTCCAGCTCTCACCCTCCCTATCACAGTGACAGCTTTGACTGTGCACTAAGAGGGTAAATTTGTCCCTCTTCCACTTTATGGTAAATCAAGCAAGACTCAAATCCAAGGCGAGATCACACGGACCTGATGGTTGGGAGGGAAGTAACAAGAGAGAGATAAGGATAGAGCGTAGAAATTCAGTTCTATTTTTTGTCCTATTCATCATGGATGTGGAGCACAAATTATTCCTTTTGACTCTGCAGCAGCCTTTTATATTTTGTGGTGTCTTCTGTCGATTTTTGGTTTGGGTTTTTTCTTTTATTCTTTATGAGAAAAATGTATCTCCATTTCTTTCTGTCTTTCTAGATGACTTTCACATTCTGACTTATGGTTCTGCTATGCCAAAGGAGAACAAACCTCCCAGTCAACCCCCTGACCTGTCACATAGCTGCAACCTTACCCAAGGAACAGCAATGGAGAGATCCTCAGCAGTACCTTGGTGCATGAAAGTACTGCAGGAAGGGATCCTGGGAATGTGGCTGCTGCTGCTGTAGGAATAGTGTCTTCTGAGCAATTCAACTATTTTGATAATATTAAATAATAAATTTTGGGGGCTGTTTTCAGCTGAAATACCTAAGGCAAAATAATCAGTGTATGGTGTGAGAATATACCTTAGTAAAGTGCATTTCCCAGGTGTTCACTAAAATGTCAGAGGCAGAAACCAGATGTCCATATTCTTTCTTTATTCTTTCAGAAGCAAAAAGAACTCCTAATACAGAGATATTAACACTAATAATATATGAAGAGATTAAGAGAGTTGATGATGCATGCTGAAATAATTCAGCGAATTATTAGAATAATAATGTAAGTACATGCCTTAGTGGGTAACTGTCCTCCTTTCCTTCCTTTGCCTGTTTATTCACCCTGTGTGTCATGAAGAGAGCTATCAGGGAAAGAGCTGCTTTTCTGCTGCTGTTCACAGAGCATCTAGTACAATGAAACAGGTATTGATCCCTGTTTGGTACCCTAAGTATCACTGCAAATAAAGTAAAAACCAGCAGTGTCTCTGCTGAATGGATTTCCATTTCCTTCCTTATGAGAAAAAGACATACTCTGTATGATCTTGTTGAAAACGTCAGTGCTGAAAGAAAGATAACGAGTAAAATAGAGCTGGATGAAGACAGAAAATAATATGGTAAATGACAATTTTGAAAGTTTAGATATTAATAAAAGAACAGAAATTTCAATGTGATATTGTCTTAATTTTTATTAATCTTTCAATGCAGATCCTGAGCATTTCTGTCATAATAAGAATGTAGTATTTATTATGTAAATATTACCAAGTATTCTTAGAATATTATCCCATTTCCAGGTTTTGTAAAAATTTCATTGCACTAAAATCCTTAGAGAAAAACACTTGGATTTAGTAGAGATTTATTTAAAAATTTAGAAATATTAGGGTAGGAGTAGCTCCTATCCTAGTGAGATGTTATTTGTAGCTGAGTCTCATAGATTTATATACAGATCTCTCTCTCTCTCCATATATATATATTATATTTGTACATATATATTATATTTTGCATATCTACATATAAAAGGTTCATCTAAATCCATCTATATAATGTTTATCTAAATCCATCTATCTATACTGATGTTTATATGTATATAGATGGTGGTGGCAATGGCCTGATTTTTTGGGGGCAAATTTCAGAGAAAATTTCCTGAGAATTTGAGATATAAGTTTCCCATAAGTAAGAACTATTGTATTTTACTTCCCCTTTTTGCCATAATAAATGACTTGAATAAGGCAGCAGAATCATAAGAGCTGGAACATGGCAGGTGTTTGGAAATGCTGCTCCTGTCCTCTGGTGTTGCAGAAAACAGTGTTCCAGAGTCCCACCATGAAATCAAGTTCATTACCTGACCACTGTTCCTCCTGTGAGCTCTGCATGTCAAACTCACTGTGAGTGTTCAGCCTAAATAAAGCCACAGGCATGTATTTGTTCTTGTGCTCACATTGTTCATGTTCCTCCCTATGTTTGTTTCTGTCTTAATTAATCTTTCCTTGGCAATGGTAGCCAGAACTTAGATTACATCTCTCTATGAGCTCCATGGCACTATTCATCATTCCCTGTCTGCACTGGAAAGCTTTTCCCACCATGCCCTGTGATTTAATTTATCCCATTCATTGCCACATCCCAGTAGTGCAAGTACACATCTCTGATCAACAGACGCTCACAGCTTCTTTCCCCTCACCATTGGTCTTACCTGACAAGTTCTCTCAGCATTTAATCCCAAGGTTCAAATTCTATTTTAAATTGCTATTTAGTTATTGAGCCATTCTCACTCTGAGTATTCTAGTTCACTTCTCAAATGATATCCCAATCATTCTCTGTATTAACAACAAAACTTTTCCTGTTTTTATGTTATGCACTCATTTCACCAGAACTTTCTGCTATTGTCATTAAGGAAGCCTCTGACTTTTCCAAGACACATCTTATTTATAAACTTTTCTCATGAATTGGCAGTCTGTATTCTAGAAATTATTTCACAATTCTGGGAGGTGGCTTAGCTAAACTAAGTGAATGTACTTCGAGTATTAGCATCTATTTCCATAATTCATGCGTTCTTCAATAATCTGTACTTGGCTATTTTCTCTGGATAATGGGTGTGTCCTGGGTTGAAGTATATTCTGTTACCATNATAGTGTGCTTTCGGCACTTTCTCTTTGGTAAGGGAATATGTTTCCTTCTTTTTATTTTATGTTCTTTTTTTCTTTTGTTTTGTGGGGTTTTTTGCTTTTTTGTTGTTGTTGTTGTTTTGTTTCTTTGGTTTGACTTGGTTTGGTTTTGTTAGGGCTTTTTAATGTTTTAAATGATAGGTTTTTTCCACTACCCTAACAAATCTGGTCTTATCCAATGAGGATGTGAAACATTTCTGTATTACAGAAATCTTTTCAACTCTCTGCTCTTAACACTGAGTGTGCTTGTTGGATGCCATGTGTCTCTCCCCCCATGCAGGCGTAGGCTTCAGCTCTCAGTTCTCACCAAGGTGAGAATGAACCAAGGTGATGTTCCTCTACTTAAAATAACAAAGTTGCTTTCAATTTGGGCATAATTTGGAATAGTATCACACTTGCTTCTAATTTTCTAACTGCTTGTCTAAAATTGTTTCCCTAATTTTCTTAGCAAAAACTAATTAAAATAGATTTTTGGGCAATTATTCTCTTTTTCCTTACACTTGCTGGCATTTCAGATAGAGCTTTCATTGTTGACTAGTCATTTTAGTACCAGAACTCCCTCATTAAATACTACACAGGCTGAAAGGACTTTATAGTTCTCATGTAACAGCATGAAAATGGGGGGGAGAAGCCTCGTAATGAGAAATAGGGGTCTCCGGGGAAATGAGGTCATGGAAATGGCATGAAAAAAAAGTCACTGGACTCAGGAGGCTGCTAATACTCCTCAGATGTTTCTCATGACAAATGACAAGTGCTACAAGTGTTCTGAGATCTGAGATGCAATATTAGATCATCTGTGGGAATACCCTCTTTTCACAAAACAAACAAAACAAAAAGTCAGCCTCTTGCCAAGACAGTCTAGAGTTAGATGAATCACCTCCACAGCTAACTTCACAGCATGAACCAGAAGAAGATATAAACTATTATGCAGGGAATATGAGTAAACTAAAACCTAGATAATGATTACTAGTTACACTTGACAACACTAGCAATATGAGGGAAACTTTTTTTCCAAGAAAAGGGATCATTAAAAAAATTTTATAGAAGTAAAAAAAACCAAAAAACCAAAACCAACAACAACAACAACAAAAATCCAGATTTGTTATTAGTTTAAATAAACTATGCCATTATAAATATGTCAATTGCTTGTGAACCATAATCAGATTTAAGAACATTACTGTTCTCTAAATTCTGGTGTAGATATGGCGTAGCTGAGTACTGGTCTAAGACATTCAGCCTTTGTCTTATGAGTGTCTGGCATTACTGGAATCTTCTGACAACTAGGAAGGGTACTGGAGAGGGACTGAACCTGACAAAGCATCGTATGTATCTATGGCATACTGCATTAGGTGCGTGGAGTCTGCTTCTTAAGGGGTTCAAGATGCTGTATATTACAGGATCCTCTATATGAATTAAATCTTTCGGGACACTTCAGATTTTAGAAATTTGGTTCCTTATACAATTTATCAACACAGACACACAAAAAGTAAGAATGAGAAAGAAAACATATGGCAGAATTGGAAAGTTAGAGTTATGTCCAAATCTGGGTATCCTCTGAGAATTACATATCACGTTTTTGCATATTATCTTGATTTTGAGAAGAACTTCAACCTCTTGATGTGCAATTGACTCAAATGCTTGACCAACATTCTTTATGAACATTTTGTTCTGTGGGTATACAAATGAAACATATTTTAAGTAGTCATCAGGAAAAATGCTCCTTATGACAGCACTGAAAATTATTCTCCACCTATATGTCTGTAGTTAAATTATGGGAAATTAGCTGTAGTGTGACAGATCTGAGGGACTTGAATTTATCTGTCTGATACATATATTTCTAAAATTATCCTCAAATTAGTTTCTGCATCTGCTGACAGTGCAGAGGCAAAGGTTTAATTCTCATTAGGTGGGGCATTTCCCCAGCTTCACAAGAAGGTGGCCCAAGCACCCTTGTGGAATTCCTGTTTCTGGCTTGAACATCCTTGCTTACAGTTTGGCAACTAGCATTGAGTCCACAAATTTTCACTGTATTACTTGTTTCTACTATGTCCCCACTACTGATTACTGAGCTTTTCTTCCTGCTTCTCTCATTCCAGTGATATCCTCCAGGGAGTACTGTACCATGGATTTACACATCACACTCTTTGGCATCCGTGGTCTAGCATCTGTTTGTGCCTTACTAAACAAACCCTCATTTAGCTGCTTCCCTGGACAGTTGGAGCTGTTACCAGAGCACTTGTTAGACCCACTATTTTCAGTGAGTTTTTCCCCCTGTGACAGCTGGGAACAAAAATAAGCAAAAAAACAGCCTATCAAAATAGGTAAGGCATGGTGCCAGACCTAGGAGACTCTCTTTTCTCCTGGGCTACATGGCATTTTTACCAGCTTTGTAGAAGACAGCTGTTAGGGAGGAAGGATAAGACCAAATCAACCATGCATTTTTTAATTAACTCTTCCATCTCTGGCTCCTCTTCTTCCCCAATCCTTGAGATGCAAAGAGGCAGAGCTACAGCTGAAAGAACAGATCCCCCAGAGACACACCTTGTGTTCTCCTGGAGAAGGAAATTCTTAAGGTCAGTGCAGAAAAAGTCACTCATGTAAAATGGCCAAGATCTATATGCTTGTAATGCTGACATGGGTACAATTCTCATTTTGACAGGTTTATACATTTAAATGGTTTTCATGAATTATGAAAAAAAAATTATTTTTGCTCTACCTAAAATAGCACCTTCACTTCTTCTGCAGATATAAAAGGAAAATGGCTCTCTGACATACCTTGCTTGAAGACCAGTCATATATCCCTGGAGATCTGGGGAGCAGATGACACACATTAGCATCAGGCAGGATTTACTGCTCCTGAGACAGTCATCTCCTTCAGGACTTGCAGTCCCTTCTAAAGCTGCTTTCTATTCTCTGCAAAGATTCCTGCTGCAGAAGTGTTACCCACATTGCAAGAAATATTTGTAACACTTAAGGGAGATGGAGGTACTGATTTCTACACAAGAAGATAATTAAAAGTGCTCTCTCCTGTCCCAGATGAGGCAAGTTCTAGGATTCGTTATCTCAAACCAGATTTTTATAATTATCATTCCTTATTTAAATAATTAATTTAAATAATATACATATTTCCTGTGGATATGCTACATACTATTTTTAAAATAACCTTGCAAAAATACATAGCCAGCACTGAAATAATGATGAGCCATTGTTTTCAGAAGGTACCTGTTTTACAAGTGGGAACACTTGGCAGATCTGACTGTGAGCATTTATTCTTCAAATCGTAAAAAGAGGCCCCCCCCTTCCATCTTAGACTGGATGAAAGCATGACACTTTATAGAAGAAAAAAAATGAGGAAGCAATTTATCTGTGTTATTTATGCTGTAGATATTAATGACATTCTGAGTTTAAAAAGAGGAAACCAAGAAATCAATTTGTATATTTTTTAAAGGCTAATCCTTTATTTTTATGATTTGATGTTGTTAGTATATTTGTTATGCAGCAACTGTTGGACTAAACCAATTTATCCACTTCAAGCTAATCTGGGATCAGCATAATTTTTCAGTAAAAGAAAGTAAGTTACTTTGACAGTGGTTTAATATCAAGATACTTTGGCTTTTTGGGGCAAACCCAGAGAAATAGGACTTGTAAGAAACTTCTTTGTCTGTAAAAGGTGAATGCTGCAGCAATGCTCCAGTCCCAAATTTCTTCAAAAATGGCTTGTTTAGTCAAGAGGGAACTCCTGCCTGCCACACTTCCAGCTAAATAAAAGTGCTTAGTTCAGAACTGATTTAATGAACAAAATTGTATACACTGTGACATACAGGAAATCAGATTAATGTACCAGAATGGGGTTTTATGCCATTGAACCTCTAAATTAAGTTCAAGAGTGGAGCCAGGATCAATAGCCCAAGTGTCCTGGGTTGCAGTGTATTCTATCACCATCTCCACGAGCTGTTGAAACCAGGTGGGACACTGCTCCCTGCCTCCCCTCTCCGGAGTATCTCCTGTTAATGGCCCATCAGTGCCTTGCCCATGACTCACAGATAATTCCCTCCTGGACTATCTCCTGTTAATGGCCCGTGAGTGCCTTGCCCATGACTCACCATCCCATTGTGAGATGCTCCGCCCAGAGGGAGGAACCAAGCATTCCATCCTGGGTTTAATCTGAGATTTCGAGCACCACAGACAGCTCACACCTACTGGACTCCCAGAGGACAAGAGCTATTGTGGGACCTTCAGGTGATGACCCTTTTTCTACACGATCACCGCTCCAACAGGACCACTTCGTCTGGACTGTAACCACCACAGGGTGTCAGGTTGTCTTCTGACTCTGTCAGTGTTCTTGTACTGCTGCATTTTTTTTTTTAAATTTTCCTATTAAATTATAATTCTGACTTGTGATCTCCCACAGGGTTATTTTCAAACTTGTACACCAAGATTGTTCTATTACAAAGCACCTCTGGCCAGTCTGTCTCCCTGAATCTCCCCCTCCAATAACCACGGAGACTTCTTTTCCAGCCAAAAAGCTGGGGGCTGTGAGGCAAAATCACTGCAGGAGAGAAATCCTTGCCAGTTTCTCTGTCACTTTGGCCAGAGGAAGCATGTTGGAACCAGCTGTGTTTTTGGGGAGAGGGAGACAACAGCTGGCCTGAGACAGAACTGCCTGACATGACAAAGATGTGCAGGAGAGGTGGGAATCTCCCAGCCCTCCTTGCTGTCAGGAGGGGATTCTCCTGGAGATCCACATGACTGATCTCTGTGGGGCTTTTCCTGCAGTAGAGACCTCTGTTTTCATCCTATCAATATACCTGCAATAAATCTCTCTGAACAGCCTGCAGCAGAACTGCCTCTATATCCCCTACAATAACTGCCATGAAACATTTCTTCTGCCACGGAGCACTAAAGCTCCAGTGGGTCACAGGACCAGGGAATCAGTAATTCCTGTAATACTTTAATATAACACCTACATTTTCAGAGCTGTGCAGCACTGTACCTGTGCAGATTCACGGGCCTGAAGTTTTAGAGAAAAAGAGTGGTCAAATTGTTTCACAATTCTGAGTACATCTGAGCTACATGCATCTCCAGGTTGTATTTTCTTGTGGATTTATTAAAACTAAATACCTATGAGCAGGCTAACAATGAATAAATTGTATAACCATTAAGGTGTCCTGATATCCCAGCAATCCACAATCAATATTTCTGTATCATCAACTGATAAACAATATCACTCTTATAAGATATAAAAGATAAATGTCAGGATATAACCCTTTCCAGACAAGAAGTCTTCTTCAACTACAGGGCTAGATGACTCCCATGTAGAGGCTTTCTCAGGTGACATTAAGTTATTGAGTACAGGCAAAGGGCAAATCACATTGCTAGAGCAGAGGTGTTCTCCTGGCACTGCTCATCTGGTGTTATTCCAAACAGGAGGATGTGTTCTATTCTTGATGCTGCTCCATCTGCATTGTGCTGGGACACGGCTGCTAGGCTTTGACCTTAGCAGGTCTCATCATCAAGAACAACCAGACGAGTCCCTCACAAAATGCTTCTCTTATCACTTTCCCACTCCTTTGTGTGTTAGGATGTCAGATGGGATGCCAGAGCCCCAGGGCAAGGCTTCATCTGGGACACAATAAACTCTGAATTCAGACACAAAGCCAAGCCTGGGTGACAATGACACACACATAGACATTTCATCCCTTTTCACCTCTGGTCCATGCCCACCTTTTGGGAGAACACCCGTTGGGATGAATTTCTTAGATCACCATGGTGTAATGCTTTTGATGGGGAGGGATTTGGCATAGCAGCTGCTTCTGGCCACTTCTACAAACATTCCCCTCACACTGTTACTCTCTGGACTGCTACAGAAAATTTCAGAAGGCTAAATATATGCCATTTGATTTGGCACATCCAGTTTCTAACAAATAGTATGTATTAATTTTTAAGCCTGATGAATATTCTGATTTTAAAAATTAGGTTAGATTTAAATTAGTATTCTGCAGAGTAAACTGTTTTAAAAGGCTTTAAATAATGAATATTTACAATGCTATTAATTTGTGGTCCTACTAGTATTTTTCTTTAATGGTTAATTATCGCAACTAATGTGTTTCAATTATTCTAGGAATCTTTCCATTATTTTTTCTGTAAATATTCAGTCTTTCACTCACACCTTCTCATTTAATGCTCAGACTGAAATGAAACATGATTAGAGTATTTTAAAGGAAAAAAACCTGCTCAAAGTCATCTTTCTCTCTCCCCAAGAACTATCTTGTTGTTTTGAGTTTTCAGGGTTTTTTTTTAATCAGCTGAACACTAACTGATACTCAGGTTTTTCACCCTGTAAGTAGATTTTGCTATGGGTCACGCATTCAGAGATCTGCTGGCAGATAACAAAAAGAGCCAGACTGTGTGCTAGAAAATTCCATAAGGCATTAAAAAAGAAGCAGTGCTTTCCACAAGCTGCTTCCTAGCAGCTCTTCCAGCTACAAGCACGTTGCCGGACACCCACCAGTGCTGCCACTAGGGGTTTCCCTTAGTTCGTTCTGATAAAGATGGGGCATGAGTTTAAATAAAATAATCCTAACCCTAAAAACAAATAAACAAACAAATAAACAAGAATACCCTTCCCACTGAAATGCTTTTATTCCTAAATACAAATACTTTCAAACTTTTCTTCCTTATCAGATTGAATCCCAGTGAAGCATATGGTACAACCACCATTTTAAAGTATGTGTAAGAAATTACTGTGTTATCTTTCCAGCAGTCAAATTGCCATATGCCTTCCCTGGCCTTTCCACCTGTGTTTGAGATGTCAAAGTTTTAGATAGCCACTTTAGGTCAAATGAGAATACTCAACAAACGACAGCATCACTGTACTCTAGTCATATTTGAAATGGAAGAATGTCACGTGAACCAGTTCCAAATTATGGTACAGGAAAATGAACAGAAGAGAACATTTGAATAAGATAGCAGGAAAACACCCCTTCTGTCAAAACCAGAGTCCCGTGGGATGTTTCACATCCACAAAATGCAGACCAGACTTTATATGTCAAGGATACAAAAATGTATCTCATGGTAGAAGCATCAAAAACATCATTATATAGTGGTATATAGTGCCAGCAGCTTATACATAAAAACACTTTAGGGAAGAAAGAAAAAGAGATTTTGTGTGTAGCACTTGTAATTTGCTTGCCTGCCTTGGTCTGGATAATGTCTTACCTGTGTTTCTCAATCTTCAGCACTGAGGACCAGTTCTGGGCTGGCATCCCAACAGAGGCTGTCACTTTCCTTGCTTGCTGGGGAAAGTTGCTTTGGGCAAGAAGCTCTAAGCAAGAAAGTCTTGCCACAACTATTTGCCTTATTGGCACCTACCTAAGTCTGGAAAAAAACTAATCCTGTGATGTCATATATGTTACTGTGGTATGTCTGGAAAAGAAAGAAGGGAATGTAAGAAGTGATTTGGGAAAGAGAGTGAGACTGATGTTTATAGAAAGGAATAAAGCATTTTGGAAAAGGATGTAAGAGGTTTAAGTTGTAGTAAGTTAAGTAATTAGACAATTAGGAAAGCATTCCATTTGCAAAAATAGAGATAAGCAGTAGAATGGGCTGCCTGAGGATGTCATTGGTATATAACTGATCCTACTTTAAGGCAGAAATCTGAGTTAGCTGCCTCATGAGGGATATTTACAATACAAGACTTGGGTATGCATCACCAGCCATGCCTGAGCCCTGGTGCTATTGAGGGCAGGGAAGTAGAGGTCTCCATCAGTATCCCTGCCCAAGATGGGCAGGATGTGGGCACAGTTGCACCCTGACATTGACAATACCAGTCATGATTCTTCCTTTTCACTATTGCTTTCTGTAAACTTCTAGCACTAAAAGGCAGAACCTAAATTAGTTTGCAAGGCTTTGGAAATAGAATTGACTAGAAGGGAAACAATAAAAAATTCATTGTTCCAATCAAGAATAGTGTCAAAAGGATAATCTTCTAATGCTGAAACCTTAGCTAAATATTCATCCAGATATTTAAGCTTAATTTCAAAATAACATGAAACATATCTAAGTCTTGATTCCAGTTCAGATTTCAGTGTGATAGTAATGTCCTTAGGGGAAAGTGAAATATTGGCACACAAAACTATGTGGAAAAGCTTTTCCCCACTCTGATAAAGTTATCAAGACTTAAAAAAAAAATATCTTATTTCACACCAGGATGAACGTCTAAAAGCTTTCCATAAGAAAAAAATAAAAGAGAGACTGATTCTTATGTCATCTCAGAATCGTCAGCTGAGACCAAAGCTCGCTGCAGGGTCTTGCACATCACAGAGAAGCACACGGGGGTGAGGGTTTCACTGATTTGGCCTGCCCTTCCCAGGCTCTCTTTTACACACAGCAAAAGTGTTTGAGTACAGCCAAGTAACATGGGGAATCCAAGTACAAACTTATTTGAACCAGAAGACCAAAGACTTGAACCCTGTTCTACCAAGCCTCAGATGAGTGTTTCTTCCCTTAGGCTCTTGTGGATTTGGGGTTGAGTTTGATGTCCACCCCTGTACTCATCACTTTTCCTTTCCTCTCATCTTCCCCATGTGTACTTACCTTTTATCTGCTCTGTCCTCCTAGAACTGTTACCTAAAAGCTGTGGCAAGTTTTATTTATAAGAAGGTCCCTTTTTTAATGAAAAAAGAATTTTTTTGCAAAATACCAGTTACCTGTATTTATGTCCTATCAATATAACAACTTCAGCTGTTCAGAAATATTGAAATGGATGGGCAGATAGCCCTGGAGTGTACCATGTACACACTCATGCTGCACGCCTTTTGCTGTTCCAGCACAGTGACCGCTGCTAGGTAGATCTTGTTCAAAGTCATCTCATCAATCACCTTAAAAGCCATGAAAACTAATTTCTAAACTAAAGCATTTTCAATTCATCTTTCATGTGTCATCAAGATACTTCGAGTTGAGATTTCTTATTATCTGTCTCTTACCTCCCACCCCTGCAATCACAGTACTCATCACTCAGAGGGAGAAAGCAGGAGAAGGCTACATTTTAATAAAACTATTTGGGATTTTTTTCAAGATAGCTCTCATTAAGAAGTCAATGGGAGAGACACAGCTGAAACCATGGTAAAACAATTTGAAAATTCAGTCCTGTGTGTGAATTTAACCATATAAATGAAAAGAGTGAGGAAATAAAGGTTGGAAAAGCAATAGGATGGAGAAAAAAAATTTTAAAAATATGGTTTGCTATCAGCTGTATATATGTTTTAATAAGCAGCTTTTCTAACTGACCTATCTTTAGGCACTTCAGACCCATCAGCATCTTCACAGTATACTGTAGAAGACATTGTGCTTTGTCTTTTGTATAACTATAAAAAGCTTCAAAATATTTGGAAGTGAATATATTACAAAAGGATAATCTTCTAATGCTGAAAGCACAGTTAGCTAAAACTCTTCATAGCCTAGGCATTCTGTGTATTTTTCTTAGCTAATGAAATGAAAAATAAAGAAAATCTGGTTGTTGATAGTCCCAGTTTATAAAAATGACACATTCCAGTTTTTAGCCCCTGGAAGGTCTGTGTCAAAATTTTACAAGATGTCCCTGTTTTTAGAGAGATTACTCATGCTTTCACATTTTCCCTGAGTTTTACATGCCACATAAAAATTGTAAAGAAGAGATTTTTTTTGTGTTTTTTCAGTATTATGAAGTATTTTGGGAGAAGTGTTTTTCATACCTTACCATTTTGTTATCCTTCCTGCTTGGACTAATTTTTTGTTTTCAGTTCTCTCACACCATGGTACATCAATGCACTCCAACATGTTGGCAATTCAGGCCAAATAGTAACTATTTCATATCTAAAGAGAATGGGCTATGCTTGAAAACATGAGGTCTGATAACCTGTCAGTAAGAAGTAAAACCCAAACCACTGTCATGATTATCCTGACTACAGAAAAGCCTTAAATGGAATTTTAAAGCTGAATTAGTTTTGCAGGATGATGTTATTTTATAATAAAAAAGTGTCCATGAGTAAAATAAATATGCTTAAGAACTGCAAGCAGGAAAACTTATAAAGACATACTGGTTTCTCTTTGTATTTCATGTATCACCCTCTTGTAGGCTGAAAGTACCTATCCTCTGTTCTAAGGAATTCACGTTTAATTCAGAGATTATCATGTTCTTCATAGACAAATGCAATCCCCTGCAGATGTAATTATTTCAACGAACAGTTCAAGTGAGCAGCCTGTGCTGATTCCCAACATCGACCTGTCCTTTGTCTGGTAGAAAATCTTGCTTCTTTTTTCACAGACAGAGCTAAAGCAATTTTTCACATGGATCAATATTTAATTTTTGGTTTAAGGCTTATTTTGCTTTTTTTTTTTCTTTTTAAATTCCTCTCCATAAATTTAACTGAACAGCAAGAAACAAGGAAAACCAGAAAGATATGTTCTGTAAGATTTCAGCTGAACATTGGCATGATAGGCTTAGGCTGTTGGTGGGGTAAAACAATTCCTTTCCTTTTTTTTTTTTTCTGGCAAATATTTACTTTTGCAGTTGGAAAATATGTAGCTGAACATGACTCTAAAGAATTATTGGACAAAATGCATGTGGTAAGAGTTTATGTTTTCAGTGGCAAGGATGCTTCTCAAGTGTTAAGTTTGTTAAGTTTCCTGGTAATGCTCTCTAAATTATATTGCCTATCAAAAAGGAGCAAGTTTTGAAAATAGATTCTCCAAATTCCTTTAAGTAAGGAAAACCTACATAACATATTGTCCAACATAACATAGACAGTCCTTTATTTTGGAGACCAGGGAGAAATTTAACATAACATAGCATAAATTTGGGACATTCATACTAAAAAGAAAAACAGGGCAAAAAGAAAACTCTAAAAAGACAACAGAAACCATTTATTTTCTAAAGATATTCCTAGTCTTTTCTATATTAACTTAACATTTATCTTCCCCTTTAACTCGATTTTAAAACTACATTCTGTGATTTAATTTTGGTTTAGATTTTTAAGAAGGTCAGATTTTATAATTTTTTGTGTGCATTTGCGCTTTTCCACTATGAAGGAAGAGAAAAAATAAATAAAAACCCCATATTCATAACTGCCTTGGGTTTATGAAACAGTACAACTCATAGAGTGGATAGGACCCGACACTGAAAACCCCCCTGTGAGATATCTGTTATACCCCAGTGTGATACAAGCACTTCAGTAAAGCTGAAACTTAGGATTATTACTCATCCATTAATGAGACTATATTTTTTCTTCTGAGATAAATATCAATACATCTTGCTGCTCGAGAGATAGCCCAGCTCACAGGGAAAAAAGATACCCACGTCTCCCTGCCAGCCCATCCCATAAGATCTATCATGGATTACCAAGCTCCAAATGCTCCTGGCTGCCTGCAAGGGAGCTCCTGCTCTGTGGACAGCTGCAGATTGTGCTGAAGCTCACCAGCACTGTGGGAAATCACAGAACCACAGAACCATTAAGGTTGGAAAGGACCTCTGAGATCATTGAGTCTGACCTTCGACCAAACACCACCTTGTCAACCAGACCACAGCACTGGGTGCCACATACAGTAATTTCTTGAACAATTCCAGGGAGGGTGACTCCACCTCCTCCTTGGGCAGCCCATTCCAGTGTTTAAATGCCCTGTGCGGGATGACAGCCAAATCTGTGGGAGGCTGGCAGCAAGGACACAGGCTCCTTGATACACCCCTCACTGTGGTGCAAGGACACCAAGTGTTTGGCAACTTGGCAGGGAAAAAGGAGGGGAAGGATTCAGGCAGCATCTCTTTGGATAGCTGGGTGTTTGTTCTCTTTGGTCAGGGGATGTATGGCATAAGCCAAACTGGACCTGTGATTCAAGACCCTCAAGAATTTTTGTTCAATTGGATTGTGTAGGCAGTGAGTACAGGGACTGACTGACATCAGGCAGTGTGAGCCCAGTCTTAGCATCTACAAGAGCTTAATTCACTTTTTACTTTGGCTTGTTTCAGAAAACAAAGTTTTAGAACCTTTCAAACCAGCAGGATGTTCAAAAACATGGTGATTTTCTTCAGGATATGTCCCTTTCCTCCCCAGCAGCACCTGAGGTGTCCTGGTCCTTCAGGAAGCTCAGTCAATGCTTCCCAACCCAAAGGCAGATCTTCCTTAGGCAGTCACACTGACCCTATTTGCAAACCAATTTCTTCTAGAGATGAGGTGTTTTTAACACTCCCTAGCAGCACACTTTACCTCATCACTGCCTCATTTTAGCCCCAGTTATTTTTATTCAGAGCAGTGTCACTGTGATGGACAAGTATAATGCTTTTGACAGGGCACACAGTAGGGTCTAAGTACCAAACACGAGCTCTCTGCTTCTCCTTTATGGGAGTGCAATCAGTGCCATATACAGTGTATCATGCCTTCTCTATTGGCCATCATCTTTTGTCATGCACTTTTTAGCTTGTTAATTACCCTATCCATATGTTACACATGCTCCTAAGCTTTAATTAGTAGCAGCACCTGTTCAGTTCCCGCTGCATATTTTTTAATATTATGTTTGGACATTATTGGTGGGGTAGAGTGGGGATTTATTTTCAAACTAAGACACATTTGGGATCTACTTGTGTTCGGGTTGGTGCTATATCAAGAAAAGTTCTGGGCAATGAAAATCAGCAGAGAAATTAAATTCACCATTCATTCATCCAGAAAGAAATTCTGCTGCTTAAACAAAGGTGTCTAGTTTCATTTGAGCTGCCATCAGATGGAACACTCCTCTGAGGAGCACTCCTACTGAGTTTTGACCATTAATGGATGAAGCCCTCATGTCCTCGGTAGAGCTCAGCAGAGCTGTACCCCTGATAAGGGCACAGTTTACAGACCTGCCTTATCAGAACCACTGACAGGTCTGTTGTACTGCATCGCACTGCTTGCCTTGGCTGGAGACAGGGCTGGCAGGTGTGACAGCAGAGCTAAGGGTGCTTCAGACCCTTCTGGTTGAAAGTGCAAGGTTAGGCAGAATTCCCCGGGGTGCAGATAGGAATGCTCGGCAGCTGTGTTGGGAGAGCTGAGTCCTGCTGTTGGTGGGTGTTGTCAGTGGGACTGTTTTCCAGCTCTGCTCCCTGGCACCTACAGACTTTACTACTGTGAACTTAGATACCCACACATTGAAGCAATGGAGACAAAGCGACATGGACCCCCTTATGCATCCAAAGGAGATCCCTTTATTGCTGAAATCGTTGTCTTTTTATACCTCTCATTCCACCCGTTCTAACAGAAAACCAAACCAAGATTTAACAGAACTTAACAGTAAAAATGCATCCGTTGGCCCATGGGATAGCCCAGCCGCTGTCCACACATCCCTCCATCCAATCATCTCTCTGTCCACACACTGTCTATGGGTCCCTCCATCCAATCATCTCTCTGTCCACACGCTGTCCATGTGTCCCTCCAGCCAATCATCTCTCTGTCCACACGCTGTCCATGTGTCCCTCCAGCCAATCATCTCTCTGTCCACACGCTGTCCATGCTTCCCTCCAGCCAATCACAATCTCTCTCTCAGCTGTCACTCAGCTGCCTCTCACCCCTCAGCTGACTTCCAACCGTCCAGCCCTCAGCTGGGCTTTTTCCGTGGGGCCTCATGGTGAGCACAAGCCTTGGGCACATAATTATAAACCTAACCCTACAACACATAAACCCTTGAAATTCAGTCTCAGTTGTGAACCAAGTTCCTCCCTTTCAAGCTTTCATTTCTACCTTATGCAACAGCACGCGAGTCTTATGTGGAAGTTTGCTAGGCCTCTGACAGGTCACGGTGTCATGCCCCCTAGTGTATTTCTATTTTCTTTTCAGTCAAAATCTCACTTAGATGCACCACTCCTGTGGTGGATTATGTGGTTTAGGCCTTCACAGCATTTCTTCGGACTGTGACAGTAATATATTTATCATTTTTTTCACTTAGTAGAAAATCCTCACCTCTCAATGTTCTAAATAAGGATGAAAAGTCATAAGAAAGACAAAAAAATGTATTATTTTTAATAGTTATTTTAGTAGCCTAGGCTGTGAGGTTTTTTGTGTTTGGTTTTTGCTTGTTGGATTTTTTGTTTGTTTTACTATAGCTCCTGGTAAAATGCTTTATATTCAGTTTAGAAAAACTTCTCATATTTATCATGATTTATCATCATTATTCCTTAGAGATTGATGATATTTACTGGGCTGGCAGAGCAGAATGCCTAAATACCAGTTAAACCTCTGACAAGAATATTCCCAACTCTGTTCTTCTCTGAAAGGCTAAATATAGGGGAAAAAAATGTATTTAATTTGGTTTTCTTAGGCAGGTTTTGAATAGTCTCCTGCATGTTGGAAAATCATATTCCTTTGCAGTTTAATTATGTGTTTTCAATTTATTTTCTCTGTCTCTCCAAAGGCAAGTGCATTTTTTGGTGTCGTTACATAATTCACAGCCATGTGGAAAAGCAGCAGACACACCATTGGCAAGTGTCTGCATAAGTCTCCAAGGTTTTCACCCATGTTTTCACAGATGTCCTCTTAGAACCCATCTAATCCCCCACATCAAGGTTTTATAGATTATTTGCACTCACTGGGACTGGTGTAGTATAGAGCCAAGTATGCAAAGACTGCCAGCTGGCCAGAATATTTGATAAATGTGAGAACAAAAAAAATCCCACTCATAGCAGTGAAGTGATCTATTCCTGGAACACCAGCTGGATTGCTGTAATAAGCTATTAAACCAGTGTAGTAAAATGAAACCCAGATTCACTATGAAGATTATACAGCAGATCTATTTCCTTCTGCAGTGAGGTTTCTTTTTTTTAATTTTTTAAAATTTTAGATTATTGGTCACTTGCAAGGATTACAAAAATATGCAGTAGATTGACCTTTTCATTCACAAATTATGGACTGGAATGACCCAAATTAAAGTTGTACAGGATTACGCTCAAGCACCCTTAAGTATCAGTATTCAGTCAAATGACTCTTGCAGACTAAGAAACTTTTAAAGAAAATTTTAAAGAAATTTTATAAGAAACTGTATCTCAGACCAGGAACTGAGATAGTGATTAGAAATACCATTTGAGAAAAAAATCTGAGAAAAATCTCAAATACACACTACTTTATCATGGTATCTCTTTTGCAGTAGAGAAGAATTTGAAATTATAAAAGGAGATGAGAATTAATCTTCATGGCCATATTTAATAGCACCATCTCATGATCTCTGCAAAAAAAACAAAAAAAACCAAAAAAAAACAAAAACAAAAAAAAAAAACGAAAAAAAACCCCAAATCTTTTAACTGGAAGCTGTGCTCTCAGATAGCTCAGTCTTTCAATTTGGGACTCTAATTAGCTTGGGAGTCAGAAATGACAATAAACTGAACATGCATAGAGAGTTTGGTAAATAAAATTAATGAACTTAATAAGAACTGGCAAGGTTGAGATGCCCAACTTTTGTTACTCTTCTCTTTCTTGATGGAAACAAAAGAGGAAAAGCACCAAAGAGATCCTAGGCCTGCTGTCATTTGAGAAAAATCAAGTACTTCCTAGTTAAATGTTCTATTTCTTATAAAATAAAATTGCCAAGGATACATCAGGAATCACAACTCAACAGTATCACCACCAGTAAAAGAATACTGGACTTTTTAATCTTGCTTGCAGCTTTACACAATGAGGACTTTAATATTTTGTTCCTCTGCTGACCGAGAAACTGTAGGAGTGACAAACTAAACACCCTTGGGTCTGTTGGTTATTATGGCTTCTAAACTCCAGATGACATAGGGGGAGAACAGACATGTGGAGGTAATAACAGAAAAAACTCCAAACCACATTGGATTGACAAAGCACTACTTTTTTAAACAAAAAATAGATAACACAAGAAGGGTCAGTTGCAGATATATCTATTTAAAGCTGCTAAGGAATATGACCTCACATGTCTCAGGTGACACAACCTATAGCAAATTTAAGGTGTGGTTACAGGTAATGAGTGTCACCAATGGGAAAAGGAAGCAGGATACAGATGATTTCCTTACTACACCTGATTACCTTTCAGAGTACGAGGAATGGAAACAGGCCAGTGGCCAGGAGAATTTTCCTTTGAGGCTGGATATAGCCAGGGGTTATCCATCTGGTGCATTTGCTTTGTAATGCTGTCAGATTTTAAGTCTCTCATAGGCAGTATCTCATATATGACCCTTTTCCTGGCAATCAAGAGAATTCTAGTTTAGATCAATGGATTTAAGGATGCCTAGTATTTTCCAAAAAACAGCTGGTAAAAGCTGTAAGAACTGAAGAACATCTCTCCAGCATTCATCTCCCATGTGAGATTTTGGTGAGACTAAATAGAGATAAGAAAGGCTGAATTTTGAGTCAAATCTCTCTGCTTGACATTTCAAACATAACAGATACTTAAAATACTATCAGGGGTTTATTTATTGTGTTCTCTGATTCCCTTAGTGAGGGATATGTGACACCTTTATTAACAGACACAGAAACCAGCCATCATTTTTGGTGTGGCCAGCAACATGGATCTGCTGGATCTCTGTATCATGGATCTGCTACAGTGCTCACAGAAGCCTCGCTAAGCTTTCTTGGTTGCAGTGGCAAGGCAAGAATTTTTTTTAAATGCTGATTTTTCTGGCTTGGTAAATTAAAGCCATTCATCTGTTACAGCTGCCTATATCATAAATCAAAAGCACTATTTATATGTATTAACCTGGGGACCTTAGCAGCCAAGGGAGAGTGCTTTGCAGAGATGGCATTGGTGCCTTTAGAAGCCCTCTCTCCCTCCCAGAAACAGGCTATGCTTAGCACAGGTTAACAAGATTTCAGTTTTCCCTCATGCAAAGAGATTTGCTGTGGATGGGCACATTTGCAGAAACTACCTCATAATGAATTTCTGGAGAGGAAAATTATGTTCTTTCTGTTGCAAAACTTCAATTAAATTGCTGGGCATTCCTTTTGTTTCCTTTTTTTTTTTTTTTTTGTTGTTGCTGAGTTGTTTGCTGCAACTGCAACCACTGAATGCATCTTCCTGCTCTGTCCTTCAGAGCAGACAGCTTCTGTTTGGTCAGTGTTTACAAATATTTTTGAAAATAAGGTCTGGTAACAACCAAAGAAAAAAGCAGGTTTTTGCATCACCAGTGTTACTGTGTGTAAGGTTAATAAGGTTGGGGGCCAAATACGTAAGAGAAATGTTGATATCTTGCAATTTCTTTTCTAGCTACCTATCATTCCCACAGATGGTTTACTTTAATTCCTGAGGTTGTTAAATTAGGGTTTAGTACACTTACCTGTGCATAAATAGGTACATAAAACATGAAAACAACAAACAAACCACATCAGAAAAGAGAAACACAGATTTCTGGTGCCTGGATGAGGATTAGTTGCCCTGAGAAGGCAGCTTGCATCCCAAGCAATTCTTCATGACACTAAACAGGCATTACTGATGTGAACAAGGGCAATGATAAGGTAATAATGTAATGAACAAGGTAAATAATGCTCATGAGCGTGTTTAGAATTTATTGACAGCTACTGTGGCTCATTGGTGCTTGGTATCCTTTTATTTTTTGTTCTGGCATGGCCTGATCTAGCTCAAGTCCCAAAACATCCTGCCTTGGGTGAGTTCTGGGTCTACACTAACAAGCTGTGGTTTTTAACTGTGCAGACTCTTGACCAGAGAACAGTACCTTGCAGAAAGAATAGCTTGGCCTAATGCTAATTTGAGTATTTCTTCATTTTTGCCTTATTACATACTGTGGGTAAGCTTTAAAAATTGTGAAAACTTTGGGAGCAGTTGAAACATGTAGTAATAAAGTCAATAACAAAGTGTAGGAGCAGCCATGCTAACTGAGGCTTGGGACAGCAAAATCCAAAAAGCTCAAATAATAATTTGTGGCACATCTCTAAGAATGAAAAAAGAAAGCTCTTACAAATAGGCAGAGGCATGTGATACCCCCATTCATGCAATCATACCTGACTGCAATGATTCAATCCAGATAATCGATTTAACCTAAAGGTGACCAATATGCAGATTAAATTTTGGTTTTGTCATTTTTCAAGGCTTATGAGTTTAAAAATGAAGTTGGCCAGCATTGCTTGGCATGTTTTAAATTCCTGGGCTGATTTTAGATCAGACAGTACTAGCAAATGCTGTTTTCCTTTCTTCGATGCGTCCCCTTGAGGGAAAATTCTCATTTTTCTGTCTTTTTTTTGTTTGTTTGTTTAAAACAGAGGTCCACAAAAAGTCTGTCTCCAGAGTCTGCAAATATATTTCAGTGTACAGCTGTCTCCAAGTAACCTTATGTACTCATCAGACTGGCACAGGTGCCTGGCAGTGGCTTTTGGCACACAGAGAAGTTCATTTTACAGCTTCTAAATTCCTACTGTGGGCAAACGGAAGGTGTATTAATTTTATGCCAACGTGTAAAACCACCAAAGTATTTCACAATTTTGTTTGAATATGTAGAGGAGAAAAATCAGTCACCTTCAAAAAGAATCTTAAAATCTGTAATTTCATATTTTTATAGATATTCTTATACCAAATAAGAGAAAACTCTGCAAAGTGGGAGTTGTCTCTATTAGGAATAGAAGTTAATTGCCCATAGGGGTTATCATAAACCTGTGTTTGAATTTCAGACATAAACATGAAGAAAATACAAGTCAACAAGAAAATGCCATACAACCCCTGAGACAGAAAATGTTTGAGATATATCTGGGAATATACATTTAAAATGTTACTTTATCTGATGTATTTACTGTGTGCTTCTACAGTAATTTTCAGTTGATTACTGCATTTATTCACTGAAAAACATAATTATTAATTATGTTCCATAAATGAAATCATGCTAAGCTTATTTTCTAATCACTGATCATTGTTTTTAGACTTGCAGGGTGGAGATGAATACATTAAATACCAGCAGGTCATGTTTATTAGTCTATACTTATCATTTAACCTCGGCGTCACATTATAAGATTAAATCACCCTCTGTCACAAGCATAGAAAAGGCCTAAAAATTGGAATTATGCAAAACAGTTCAGCAGGATGGGGAAAACGGAATATTTTCTGGCTTGGCCTGAATAGCTGCTAAAATACTTAAGCCACGGGGTTGCACAAGGAGACTTTAATAGCAGAGTTGGGAAAGAGGCTGAAAGTTGGGCTCTCCCTACACAGAACTACCCCTAGCTCAAGGGCTGAAAACAGGATCTGTGTCTGACACTGATACTGGCAGCAGCCCAATCAGAAATGTGTGAGATACCTTGCTCACTGTCAACTAATACAAGCACTCATGTGGAGCACAATTAATGCAAGTCTACAGTTTCTGACTACGTAGCTTCTTTTCCCCTTTGTTGCTAAAACTGATGGTGAGCAAAGCCAATATCATTCATTAACAAATGGTGTGTATAAATAGTTTCTGTAGGAAGGGAATTGCCTGTCCTGAGCATGAAAGAATAAAGGATGCCGACATCCTAGAAGCTCTTGCTCTACTGAGAAATAGTATCCTCTTTATTTTTTAAAATGCTTAAATAAAGTCTTAGCAAATTTATTCAACACTGTGTAGAGGACAGCTGAGATGCCTTTATATCATTATATTCTTAGGACTCATTTGATCAAAATTTGGGATGTTATATGCTACTTCAGAAAAAAATTGACATTGTAGCAGCATGTTCCTGACAATCTTCTGTGTCATTTAGAAGAATATATAAAGTCCTGACAATTTGCAGGAAAAATCAAGCTTCTAGCAACAGTTCCAGCTGGAAATCTGTATTGATATAATGAGCTAAAATCTGACTTCCAAGGCTCCTTTCATTGTGTCACACCCATGCTGGGTCAAGTATTCTTTTCAGTCATGTTTCAGTCATGTTTCCTATATTTTCAAACAGCCTTTCTCAAATCCCGGCAAAAACCAAGCCAAAACTAAACAAAACTGTACCTCTGCCTGGAGATTATTTAAATTGCTGAGCAATGTTACATTCACATACAGGAAAGTGAGGAGGAAGCAAAAGGGAAAGGAGCAGAAATATGTGTTTAGCAGCCTCAAAAAATTTTCCTA
>VZTN01025003.1:65861-97562 GCA_013400515.1 Erpornis zantholeuca
TAGAACATAATGCTTAAAAGAATTTTTGTGATATCTACCATTATTACACTAGGTCAGCTTTGCAAGAATGAGTCAAACTCTACTTCTTATGCACTAAAAATTTATTTTATGAAGATGTAAGAGTTGTCCCTAGACAAGAAATGCTTTCTGAAGAACAGCTGGTGGAGTGGACATGATTGGGAGTTAGCAGTAGGGTGCAACAGGAAAGCATCTAATTTGATAGATGATTTCTCAAGATAATGCAAGGGATTTGCATGTACATATTTTCATGTATGAAATTGCAGAGAGAGAAACACACACAAAACATTTTACTATGTTTACATATGTGGTGTCATTTTTCACCACGTAACAGAATTTTTTAGCAGCTACATAAGATATAAGCCAATGAGGATGACACTTCTGGGAACAAATTCAGGTAAACCAAACCCAGTGTTAATAGCAGTGGTAAGAAGCAATCCAGCAAGACTCTACTCAGAAAATTAATAATTTGACAGACATTACAAAGATTTAGAAAGAAATAATCTAACATACACTATTCATGTCAGAAAAGATTATTTCTTTGAGGCTAAAATGCTAAATACATTATCAGTTGAACTCTCAACTCCAGTATCACCTCATCCGCTAAATTGCATCCCCTAGATAGAAATATATTTCATAACTATTTTAATTTGAATAATGATGATCACATCAAAAATGTGCGTTGGAGTCTAGTCCCTTTGGAGCTGGTGCTAACTTCAAGACATGCAGAATTTTATCCTTCCTTTTATCTCCCTTTTTAAAAAGAAAATAGAGCCTTACTTATGGCAATGCTTTCTGCTTGGGAAATAGTAAGCTGGCTAATTTTTTTGTCTGTGGGAATTTTAAAAGACAATCCACAAGTCCCATATATAATTTCCACTTTCCTCCCCTCCCTCCCCCCTCCCTCCCATGCTTCTCTACATCTATACCTTCCCTTGTCCTTTTAAATTTTTTTCCTCCTTTCTATTTTTAAAAATCTCTCTAAACTACTCTGTTTCCTCACGTTAATTAGCCAATTATCCTTCATGTACATACATGAATTAACCACAGAGGGCCCCAGAATGACAAATTCTTAGGATGGACTATATCACGGTATAAAACTTGTGCATTAATAAGCAATTTAAGCACTGTTCTTCCAAATAATTTTTCTCCTCTTGCATTCTTTTCTGACCTGTGGTATTATGATATTTTTGACATACTTTTCAGAGAAACCAGTTTTTATTTTATTTCCCCTACTCAATTTTCCATCTTCTCATTCTTAGTGTGATTGAAAATTCTTGAATATTGGTAATTCAAATTGGATTACATGTGTGGTGACCTCTCCTGCCCTGAAAGTTTTTAGGTGGATCAGAGATGTTTCTTGCCCAAAAAATGGAGGAATACAGGACGAAAAGACCTCTCACATAATCAGAAATCTTTAAGGCTTCTGCGCTTATCTATGCCTTATTTATTCCTTAGTAGCCTTTGTAAGTGCTTATGTTTTAGGATACAAGGCAGAAAAGAGAAAAGAGACTGAATGGGAAAAATAATTTTCTGCACAAAAAATCCTGCTGAAAAATACATGTGATCTGGATATGAAATATCAGCATTGAAGAGGACTCAACACTGAACATAAAAGTCACCCAAATCAGCAGAACACCTTTATCTTTGCCAATTTAGCACTTTCTGGAGTAGGCAATTGATCTGCACTGCAGACACCTGACAGTGAAGAACTTGGACCTCCCTTTAGATATGGGATAGTGTGATGAATAGCAAGGGGCATCACGAATGGAAGAGAAAAAACAGTAAGTACAATCTGTTGATGCATTTATCAGACAGTTAATGTGCTGCTGTGTATGAACTTCTCATGCCAGGGGCAAATAATTTGCAAGTTTCTAGTCAGAGATCAGGAACTAGTACAGTTAATTTGAAAGTATTGATAAAAGGTGGTAAGTCACATTCTTTTGATCTAAGAGTAATGTAGCTTTGGTAATTTTAAGAACATTGTTTATAGTAGGAAATGAGAACAGTTGGTTTAATTACAGGACTTAGTCCTTATACAAAATCTGTTTGCATAAGATATAACACATGAAACCTATTTCCCAATCTCCAGTCTGGGCTAGAGTTGTCAAAAAAATTCTCTTAGTCAGCAATAGTGAGGTATGGGCCATAATTGTTCTGAGCAACAATGATTAGAAAAACATTAATGTAACAACTCTTATATGGACCTTACAACGGGAATTGTACTTTTTTACATCTATTGTTAAAGAAAGATTTTAGGTACTTCTTGAAAAAGGATTTTAGGTACTTATAAGAGCAAGTGAAATTCTCTCCCCTTCAACGCACATATTTCTGCTCTTCTCAGAAAACAGTTTACAAATCTTTCATATATGCTTCTGCCCTCCCACAATACATCTTTTGCTCTAATGGAAAATAAAGCCTTGTGGAGGTTTCTGAGGTGTTGCACATATTTTTAAGTATTCAAGAAGCAGCAATAACAGAGCTAGTCTTTTCCTAGGGAACAACTTGAATTATGGGTGACAAGCAGAATAATAAGCTGCTACAGCCAAGCAGTCTAGTGCAATGGAAGTTAGTCATTGTCACCTCAGATGTTAAGTCTTAGAAACTGCAGACAAGATAGTGATGAGGTGGAACCTTTTTCCAATGCAAGTTCAACAAGCCACCCATTTGTTCCACCTTCCTGCAGCTAATATCTCTGACACGAACTTTTTGTTAACGATTTTTTATATTATTTGTATGGGAAAAGTGCAACTGATAGTCATAATTATCACTCATATAATTATGTCAGTCATAATTATGTGCTTTTCAGCCTTTAAAATGATCAGAAAATTCTCCACTAACACAATAAATTCAAGGGCTATACCAGCTTTTCTGCCACTGTTCAAGATGTCCCCTGTGGTGGGATGCACTTTGCTTATTTCCACTCTCTACATGTATGTCTCTGAAATTTATAAAAGTGAAAGATCCCAGAAACTCATGCAAATTCTTATTTTCTTGAAGAGAAAGTAGGATATTTCACACCCACCATCTCCTGGTCCAGCCAGCAAGCCTTTCCATGGAACAAAGCACTGTTTACCAAAATGAGAGCTTGTTCCCAAGATGGCTTGATTGTTCACTGTATGAGGACATTTATTAACCATGGACACTCAAACAGAATTCCCTTTAAAATTTCTAAGGAGGACAGTTTTGTCAAAACTTTCTGAATGTAAAAATTTCAATGGAAAAAGACTGGATCTAGGTCTGAACTATGTATTCTTGTGTTTGGTTGTGGGTTTTTGTTTTTGTTTTTTTTTTATAATTTGATTTTAAAATTTATTTTTTAATCAGAAGACTGATTTTAAAAGTTATAGAAAGTAGAAGAGTGATTCCCTCTACCTATACCATTAACTCTTGACAAAAACAGAATCACAGATGCACTGATATAAGAGAAAATATAATTTTGTTGTTTTGGAAATATGAAGAGATATGTACTCCATTTTGGGCAGTTTATAAATCTATTTCTTGTGAGTTTAAAGCCACCTTTTTTTTTTTTTTTTTCTGCTCAAGGTTTAAATCCCACAGGACATGCTACTTTTTTTGAGACAGAGACAATACATAAATAAAACCTCATGGCTGTGCCTTGTCATTTTCTTATTTTCTTCTCTACTTTGTTGCTTTATTGATTGTTACAGTAATCCATAAATATATGTACCACTGTTTTAATAAATGCAAAACATTTACTTTGTAGCTAAGCCATTAATAGACATCATCAGTTGGTTTTCAAGAACATGACTAATACATCAACAATAGTGGGTTTTATAACCTTGTCATTCACAGAGAACAAATATTCAAAGAAACTTGACTTGATTATGATTAAGGGCTTTAAAATTCTGGAGTGCCTGTCAGCATACAGAAATTACTGCTGCGGAAGATCAGAGAGAAAAAAATAATCCAGACATGCTTTTCTGAAACAGCTGGATGTCTCCATGTAATGCTGCATTTGATGGTAGGGGTAAACAAATGTAGTCCAAGGTATAATCAGTGAGCAGAGGACAGTAAGGGATTGCCTTAGTCATGGGCCACATGCACTTTCTAGCTAGTTTGTTCTGAAGTGATGTTTGTCCAAGTACGCCCTTCTTTGTAACATCCCACGTTGGACAATCCCAGGGCCTGCAATACAGAACATGGCAGAACATGGGGAGCATAACTTGTTCTTAGAGAAACACATAGAAATAAATATTTTCTACATTATTTTCACTGCTTGAAACTTGTATTTGTTCAGTGGTGCTCTGGGATGATTTACACAATGAGGAAAGCTGGTACTGAAGCAGGACCACAGCATTGCTCTCTCCTGTAGAAGCTAGGGATTGTGAGTAAAGATTAGATCTGCTGGATCCCCATCCTCCTGCAAATGTAGAAAGCAATTATGCATTAAGGTGTTACAGATGATGAGGTGTAACAGAGTGATAAAAACAAGCCTGGGTGGCAGTAATTGTACTTTTATATGTACAATCTAGAAAAGAATGCTTCTAATGCAGATGAAAAACATGAGATTTTGCAGAACAATATTTACCATTTTCATATGGCAATGATTGCATTTTATCAGGAATACAAGTGGGTAAAAAGTATTTTGGTTCTCTTCCTAAACAGGGAAAATTGATAGAGTCAAGATGCAGAAAACATCTCTTTCAAAAGGAAGATTAAATTTTGATGAGATTGAAAAGTTGTAAAAAGCCCTCCTATCAAATTAGAACCCCATTTATTCTGGTTATTGAACCTAAAATTATTTATCTTAAAATAATAAAAATTCAACTTAAAATGGGCCCTTTCAGAAAGAAAATTTAAACAACATTATCCTATGTTTTATATAAAGGCACTTGGACAAGGAGAATTCTCTGCAAGGTTTAAAAGAATAGGCATGGTATTAACAGATGACTGGTATGCTCCATTTCCTTCCTGGGATAGACATAATCTTTTTCTCATCATTGTTTCTTTCATTATTCACTGAGAAGAAGTGATAAAATTCATCTTTTTATGTTCCTGCAAATTAATCTTTGGTGATGAAAACAGAATTAAATGCATCACAAAATTTGTGTTGTTTTTCTTTGTTACTTGATTAGCCCAGAATCTCAGAATATGCTGAGTTGGAAGGGACCCACAAGGATCATCGAGTCCTGCTCCTGGCTATCTCCAAGACTCACACCATATGACCAAGCACCAAACTTAACCCTGTCAGGTTCAGTTCTGTGACCACTTCCCAGGGGAGCCTGTTCCAGTGTTCAACCATCCTTTGGGTGAAGAACCTTTTTCTAATATCCAACCTAAACCTCCCCTGATGCAACTTCAGGCCATTCCCTTGGATCACCACTGATCACCACAGACAAGAGATCAGTGCCTGCCCCTCCTCTGCCCCTCACGATGAAGCTGTAACTGCAATGAGGCCTCCTCTTCTCCAGGCTGAACAGACCAAGTGACCTCAGCTGCTCCTCATACAGCTTCTCCTCAAGAGCCTTCACACCTTCAGGGTCCTCCTTTGGATGCTCTTTAATACTTTAATGTCTTTTTTGTATTATGGCACCCAGAACTGCCCCCAGCACTGGAGGTGAGGCTGCCCCAGTGCAGAGCAGAGCAGGACAATCCCCTCCCTTGCCCAGCTGGTGATGCTGTGCCTGATGCCCCCAGGACACGCTTGGCCCTCCTGGCTGCCAGGGCACTGCTGACTCATGTTCAGCTTTCCATCGACCAGGACCCCAGGTCCATTTTCTGGCACTGCTTTCCAGCACCTCATTCCGCAGTCTGTACATCCAGGGTTGTCTCACCAGGAATTTCCCTTGTTAAAATTCATACAGTTGGTGATTGCCCAGCCCTCTAATTCGTCAAGGGCTCTCTGCCAGGCCTCCCTGCCCTCCCTGTCCAGCTCCTTCCAATTTTGTATTCTCTGTGAACTTGCTTAGTGTCCCTTCCAGTCCTGTGTGCAAGTCATTTATGAAGATGTTGAGGAGCACAGGGCTGAGGATGGAGCCCTGCAGAACACCTCTAGTGACAGGTCACCAGTCTGATGTCACCCTTCACTGTAACCCTTTGTGTCTGACCCATCAGCCAGTTGCTCAGTCATCCCATGATGTTTATCCAGCTGTGTGCTGGACAATTTTCCCAGAAGGATCCTGTGAGAGAGAGTATCGAAAGCGTTACTGAAATCCAAAAAGATTACATCAAGCGGCTTTCCTTGATGAGCTAGGTGGGTTACCTTGTCATAAAAGGAAATCCAGTTTGACAAGCAGGACTTTCCTCTCATGAAGCCTTGCTGGCTGTGACAAGAGACTGCATTGTTTTTCAGCTGTTTTTCAATACCTGCCAGAATAATTTTCTCCATAGCATATACATTATCCTGCAGTGATGCCTTTGTGACAGACACTAACACATGGGGCACAAAGACAGATTTTCATATGGGAATATGGTGTTTCATTCCTTTGAGAAGAAGGCATTATTTAAAGGCACATTGAGCACAGGGCTTGTTTCACACTGCAGGTGGTCAGGAGGGGGAAAAGGATGTTTTTTTTGCAGAAGCAGTTTATAACAGTAATGACTTCCTAGAAACCAATGTGCTGGTACCAAGGCTAACTATTTTGGCAATCTAACACAATAACTCCTGGCTTCTAAATTTAAACCACAATCTACTTCTCTGTACACTCTAGAAATTGAAGGCAGTGGGAAATCCTGGAAACTGATGTGAAATATCTTCTGAAGTACTGGAAAATGTAGGAGAAAAGTGATGAAGCTACTTAAAATTTAGGCATTTATTATGGTTTTTTTTAAAGATCTCAGGAGAGGATAATCTTGTTCACGGAGGCTACTTGCTCTGAACTGAGATCTTAAAAATAACATCTTTGTTTTTCTGTCTTATCACGCACCATCTCATCACTGTAAACAATATGAGGTCTGAGATGGGCTTATAACCGGCTAAAAGGAAAAAGGCATCAAAAAAGTTTCCCCTTTGCAAGAGAGGTTTTTTATGACCTTTAAAAGCTGTCACACCTGAAACAGTGTGACAAAAACACAGGGGGTGAATCTGAAGTTATTACAGAAAATTTTGCTTTTTCTTCATGTGTAACCAGCTTATGAGCAGAAGGCAGCACCTGAACTTTCTTCTGCTACAGCTTTGTTCCACCACCCCAATGCATCAATGGGATATCTGCTCATGCTTGAAAATTCCTATGATATGTTACTAAACCTATGTATAACTGTAACCAGGACAACACTGTGGCTGCTAGTGGAATTAAAACAAAACAAAGAACCAAATACCAAAATTTTAGTCCACAGAGAAGTTCCCCACAAAATTAGAAACAGAAAGGTATAGTGGATCACCTTGTATATAGTCTCCAAATCATTATTATTTATCCTTCAGTGTTACGTACCAGGCAAAGAAAAACTCAACAAAGCAAAAACCCCTACCATCCAGCCTTGATGTTCACTGTCTGATATGTGTCTTAGAAGTATATGTATCATGTAATTCTTCTGTCCAGCTTATTCTTTCAAATAGTTCTAAATAGCTGTTCATTGTTCTTTAATGCTATACTTCCTGAATTCACAATACAGTTTTGAGTTGTTAAAGTCTTGTATTGAGTAAAACGAGGAAAAAAATTAATATTGCCATTTTTGCTGTAAGTTTCCATTTCAAAAGAAAATACTTTTTATTATATGTTTGAAATTTTTTCCTGAACAAATTCCTGTTATAATATGAATTTTTATTAAATCTTAAGTTATTTACTCAGGGGGGACTGGCAACCTAGCTTCTGTCCAGTTATGGATAAATAATATTCAGGCAGTGCAATGCCAGAGAGATGTACCTGGTCTAAGAATAAAACAGGAAGGCTGAGGAGAAAAAAAAAAAAAGATCAGCATCCTCACAAAACAGGGACCTAAATGGAGAAATTCCTACCCTAAACATGTGTGCAGTGCATGACAGAAGTTATCACCACAGGTGGACAGATTCCTTGCAGAGAAATTCACTCCAAAACTCCAGAATTTTTAATTAGGGTGTGTATGTGGAAAAAAAAAAATCTCTCAAAAAAAAAGACTAAGAAGCATTTTAGCTTTCTAGTAGCTAATGGGAGCACTTCAGGCCATTTGGAAAGGAAATTCAAATGAAATGATTCTCTGTCTCAGCTCATGGGAGGGGACCTCATATCTCAGTTCCAATCAGTGTGAAAAGCTCTCTTAGCTTCATGGAGGCTTTGGTGAGCAGCTGTCTAGGAATAACAATTTTCTGGCTCCGTTCTTGGACAAGTACACTGAGAGGTTTAGGAAAGGGACATGGAATGTCTGTCAAAATGCTTGCTCTTACAGATCCTACTTAGACTTGTACATCTTTTATGATGGGATGCTCTTCAGTGCAGTGAGCACAACAGGGAAGGTTCCCTGCATTAGCAGGGCCAGCAAAATAATTTTAAAATTGAATACTGATTCTACATGAAAATTATCTCTAGGAAGTAACTTGTAAATCAGCTGCAAAAATGCACTATCGGAGCACCGCATAAAGGCTGTCTCATTTGCAAAAACTACTAAGATTTGTATTGTGGGGAATAAACTTACCCTTTACCAGAAGAGTCTTGTGGGAGAAGAAAAGGAGCATTTCACCCTTTTGCCCTCCAATCTGCTTGGCAAAAGGGCTGGTGGGACAAAAATTTTGACTTAGAAGTCTGACTTGAATGAATGTTCACAAGCTGGTCGGCTTTGGAACCAGTCAGTGAGATGATAGAAAAAAGATCTCCTCCTCCTGAATTCAGCCATGTGCTTCACTTGCTTCCAAGATGGAGTCTGTTTCCATTTCACATGAGGCCAATGAAATCTCATTCATTTACACAAAAGCAGAGCTGTTTGGATCTCGTCATGATGTGCTAAATTCAAGCCAAGGGGAATCAGTACTGTGGCATTGCCTGATGTTTCATGGAATGAACATTTAGTTTTGAGTTTAGGAGGTGAAATATGGGGAAGTTGTCAAAGCAACTTTATAAGTGCTGAAAGGAATTCACACAATGGTCAAATGTAGGAAACCAAAGTTAATCCTCTCCAATCCTATCTGGTTTAGTCCTTCCAAGCCTTGGAATGGCACTAGCCTGTGGAGGTGCTAAGAAGCTTCCTGTAAGAGCATCACAGGATTTTATTTTTCACTTAAGTTCAAGAATCTTGTCACTGTTCACTTTTACTTGAGAGTGATGCCATAAAATGTGAATTATTATATTTTAGTTTAAAAATACCTCTCACACTCAAGTAATATAGCATTCCTTTTCTTCATTGTACAAGAGTAATGAGTTGTCAGCTTCCTCCCCACTCTTTCCTTTACAGAAGAAGATACATGCATCATCTTTCAAAGAAGTAGTGCTTCCGTGACATTTAGAAAATGTTTTTCTGGGACTGAAATTTATGAAGTTAGATTTCTAAAACAATAAGGACAAAGCTCTTTTCTTTATGTACATTTTACACAGCAACTGTGATGCCTCTAAAGGTTATACTCATCTCACTACAATAAAGAGGTCACAGGAAGGATGGTCTCTTTTCACCCCTGGCATTGGCTGGAGTTACTTTTTCCAGTCATATGCAGGAGCACTGTACCTCAGTGCTGAAAGGTTTTCCCAAAATCCGCATGTAGAGCAATGGCATTGAGAGCAGATTCATAGCAGGGTAAGTGCCTGGAAGGAGCACCTGAAAACTCTGAGGAGAGGACTGTGAACTTCTCACACATTCTGCAGCCAAATCTAAATGGCTCATGTCACATCACTGCATAAGGCAGGGGGTGGCAGGGGCCCAACACACTGGAAAGATCAATCTTTGAGCAATCTTTTGGCTCTGATAGTCCTGTGCCACCAAGCCAGGGCAATGAGGACAGATGCAAGACAGAGGAACAGTGTCTTTGGAGGGGCAGCTCTGGAAGGAGATTAAGAGATAATTGGTTTTCCTCAAGCTTGGGCAGGATGAAGTTTTTCTGCATTTGCCAGGCTGGTGCACTGTAGTCTTGAATTTTGATCCAACTGTCTGATATTGCACTTTAGGCTATTGCCTTGCACTGTGTGCTGCAATTTCTCTCAGATAAATTCAGTAGGACAGGACTGGATGTTGCTCTCTTCCCACACAGAGTCCAAGACAGTGCCTGACACACAATTTTCCTCTTTGTAGAACAGAGCTGCTTAAAAAGCAAAATGGCACCTTCCAGACAAGCTCTATACGGATATCCCACCACCATAAAATGATGCAAATAAACTTATCCGTTTACATTGCAAATATAGTTTAACTGGTAAGTCAATAAGAAATTAATTGAAGAACTTACTTGACAATGAAGACCCTTATGAAAAGGAGTTCAACCATTAAATTACTTGCAAAGAGAACAGTGGTGGTGATTGGAGACCTACTGAAAAAAAAGACCAAATGAGATGGAATGAGTATTTCCCAGAATTTATGTACAGTACCTCATACTCCAGATTTTCTTGCTTAATTAAACCAACTTAAAGAGAAATAAATTGCAAAAGGGAATAATGTGTTCAAAAAAAAAAAAAAAGAAAAGGAAAAGCATATAAATGTCTCTGAGGAAGATAAAACAGAAATGTCAGCAGCAAACCAAATTGCATTTTTCATGGCTATTGGTACTTAAATACCTGACAGCTCAAATACATCACACCTTATCTCTGAACCGAAACTTTTTTTCTCCTTCTGCATTCAGATAAGTTTTACTATCTGCTGTTTCATGGGGGAAGAAGCTGAGGCAAAGCAGGAAATTTAAATTGCCCAATATTGCCCACTTCTTTGGGTGTGATGATAAGAAAGTACAGGCATATTGGCTACCTGAAGGAGCTGCTCAGATCATACGACCCCACTTTGTGAGTAGAGAAGAAAGTAAACTAGAGGCAATCCCTGTGGCATCGACTATGAGACTGATATGATTGTGTGGTTCAGGGCTGCTTGCAGGGGGCAGAGTCTGTGCTCCCACTGCTCTGAATCTGACAAAAGAAGATGACTGCGTACAGAGACAAAAGAAAAGTAAGGGTTTTTTCTCCCTTCATTTTGAACATTAGAAGAATACAGTATCTAGTCAGTAAGGTGTTTAGAAAGTCACGGGTTGCCTGAGGCTTTCATTAAAACATTGCTTGAGGGAAGGATGAACAAGACGAATAATTAACATGTCTGCATGTTCCTTGGCTTGAGAGCAATGTTCCACATAATAGATGTTTGACAGCATGAATTCAGTCAGATATGCAGATTGCAAGTCTTGCCACTTGGCTGAAACAGGCTTATTTTCTGGAGCTGGCCTAACTTACTAGGAGATTTATTTGCTGATGGATTAGCTAAAAAAAAAGCTCAGGGGAGTGGTATTCAAAAGGTGGCTGACTTATTACCCTTGACTACATATATACATACCTACATATCCTTCTCAATAATGGTATAGGAAGAGATGTCAAGAAACCAACTCCTTCTACAGACTCTGGTGGTAGATTTTAATCAAGTTTATGCTGAAGTTCGTTCTGTGCCAGACCTTTCTGATATACACATACCTTCTCAAGACAAAGGCTCTCACAGGACACAATTGTTTTGAGCTCCCACTTGCCCACAGTTGGACTTGAGAAGCTGAGACACTGATGAGACATATGATCAAAGAGGAGGATCTGAATCTCTATTCATCAAAGTGGTGTGAGAAAATAAAAGCTGTCAGGCTGAACCAAACTAACACGTGCCTTTTCCCTGAAGGTGTCCAACTGTATATGATATGATGGAAGTGACAGGTATAAGCCTTACAGCAGGTGATAGTTTAGAGTCTAGGGACAAAGATTGTAACTCATGTTCAGCAGTGCCTTGGTTACATGACCCATTTTGAATTAGACTAATTCTTTTTAAGACCCACTTACGTTATTGTTCTCTCAAATGCCTGTGGCAATGATTTCCACAGCATTATCTTTACACACTGTGAAAGCAAAATTCTTTGTTGTAACCTTGCTGCCCTGTGAGTCATAAACTCTCCACTGGTTCTTGTTTTATGAATTCTGCAAGTTTTTAATTTTATAGATCTCTGACACTGAATTTCACTCATAGTCACCTCTTTTTCCACATAAAGAGCTATTTTGCCTAGTTTGTCCTCATATTGGAAGCTGACTCATTCCTCTGATCCTGCCTGTTTTGCACATGTTGCCCTCTGCAGCTCCAGGGCACTTCCCAGCAGGAAGCAGGACTGCATGTGCCATTTGGGGTGTGGGGGCACCATGCAGGCAGTGTGCAACACTGTACAGTGTTTTTCTCTTTTGCTATTATAACAAATCCTAAAATTTCATTGTATTTGGATCATTGACCAGAAGTCAGTGCCCTGAGGGCACCACCAGTCTGGATTGTCTCTGGCCGCCCCTTCCATGGCTCCCCCATGCTGTCCACAGCCCATGACTCCATTCCAGCCACCCTTAGTCTCCTCCTCCCTTCTCACAGACAGCAGCCATCTCTCACTGCTCTTTGAGGGCTGCTTTTTTTGGAGACTATCTGCAGAGAGCATAGAGATTATCTAATGAGATATCTAATCTCAGAGGGCAGTCGGGGAATGTGAATTGCTGTAAACTTCACAACTTCACTGAAAAAGGCCACATGAAAAAAAATTCAGACACACATGTTGTTTTTCAAATTACTACTGATTACACAAATGTTGAAACCTAGTTCATTCCTTCAAGGAAATTTTGTACACAATGTCACATGCTGTTAACTCCTTAAATAATGCAATGCACATCTTTATTGGGTTTACAGGCAACAGTCAACTGTGTATTTTAGCTAGTGTATTACTTAGGTTGTGTTGAGAGAGTAAGAATACTGCAGCAAAGTACAACATACTCCATTGACTCATGTTGCTTAAATCACAAAAATGCTATCTTTTACTTTGCTGGTATGTGAGACTTCGATCTCACTTTCTTTCTAAGTAATGAGACTCGGGCAGAAGAAATAAGGTGCAAATTATTAGAGTTTCCACTCTATTCTTTATCATGAAGAAAAATAGTGTCTCCCCTGGGGAAAAACTTAGGCAAGACTGGGAAAAGGAAGAAATACTGAAATGCTGGAGCTTGTGGTGGGTGAAAATTTACCCAGTCTATGTTTATAACCGACTGAGGAAGAAGAGAAATGGTGAAATTGTGATGACTTGAGTTGCTAAAAAATTCAAATGTTTGTGATTTTACCAAATACCTGGGAAACCCCCTCAGTTTTAGGCCTGGGAGATTATTTAAGATCTGTGTAGAATAGCATATAGGGGATAGGGGAAGTAAGAGCAATCATGGTCACTTAGATAGCTACCTCCACTCTAGGAAAGAGCAGCACTTAATAAAATCTCAGTTCTAGAACAACTCCAGCTTAAATTTTGAAAACATTCTGCTCCCTCCAGATTTTAAAGACTACTACTTGAAGTTACTGCTGACCTTTGTGTACACACGATGCTTATAAAACGATTCATTTCAGCTGAGCAAAAATGGACAACAGTATCCCATATAAAGTTCTTTAAAAATTAAAGCCTTTTATAGCACACAAGACAGAAAATTTGGTCTATACATTCAAAAGAGATAACTTGCTTGGATTGTTTAGGTAGAAGAAAAGTTATTCTAAATAATCCACCCTTTTCTGTTTTAAGATACTAAATTGTGCTCAAGAGAAGAGGTTAGGTGAATAAAATCTGGATCTTGGCTAGTAAGTATGGAACCCAGCAGAGTCATTGAGGGAGGAAGAGCTGGATGCTGTCTGCTGTCACTTGAGAAGGGTCCCAGGTTCAGGACTGTGCTCTCTGCTTGGCTGGGGATGCAGCACATTTGTAAAATTGGCAGTGGTTTAATATCACTGGTAGAAGAGGCAGACTGACAAGCAGTACAAATGGCTAGAAAATTAATTTTTTTGGCTATTTAGCTTTGGCAAACGGTTCATCCCTGGAGTAACTATGTGCATATGAGTTAATATTTCTGTTCACATCAGTTGAAGCAAATCCGTTGTTCATCCCTTGTCCCAGGCACTAGATTACACTGCAGCATCATTTTGGAACATGCAGAGCAGCACTGTCTTTTTGCATGAAACAAAATGGAAAGATGTACTCAAGGAGTGTGTTCGTTGCACAAACTTTTAAGACAGGTGCATTTGGAACACAAGTGGGACTAGAGCTTGTCTGAAATAAAAGTCCCCCAAATTTGTAGAGTGTTTTCTTCAGGTCCTCAACACCAGAACCCCATCTGGCTTCCCTGATGGGTTTCTGGGGGGTCACACTACTTGCTAGTGAAAACACAGCTCCTGCAGTTCAAACCACCCAGACACTAAGAGCTGCACAGTTGCCAATCCATTTACCCAGCATATGGAAAAAAATTATGCTAAAAATGCAACACTCTTCCTCTTAGTTATGCTTTTAGGCAACAGAGAAAAATCGGGATAGGAAAGCCTGGAAACAGATGTTCTCTACCCCCTCATTCATACCATTTATAGAGACCTGTTTACTCCTAATTGCCCCACTCAAGCTTGCTGTAAGAAATTAAATCATAATATGTATTTTAAAATTAAATTGAGCCATGACAATCATTCCTTTTGGTGTCCAGTTCCAATCACCTCTTAAGAGAGTTTACACTCTGACAACAGATGGAAATTGTATGTGTAATTTTGATAACGCTTTTGCCGACAAAGTCATTTAATTAATGGCAGTGAAATCTAAGATTGGAAGTGAACCATGCCAGACAAAATAATTATTTCCTGCTATAATTTTTCCCCCAAAGGCCACCTGCATTATTTATTTGATCTATTAAATGGTGCATGCTTTTAAGTAGTTTAGTTACATTTTGAGAATGATCCATTCAATTCAAAAGAGCATTTTTCTAACTCTGGATTATAAATGTCACATAGAGAACTATGAATGGCCATCACCTAATAAGAGAAGGAAAACAGAGGTACATTGGGAAAAAAGGTGTGACTGCTCTTGGTTATTCCTGCTTGGCTTGGACGGTCTGGCTGGTTAAAGGGGTACACTTTCTTAGCTGAAGTTTCTCTGATGGCCCTTACGCAGTACAGTTTTGCCACACAATTTTATAGACTCTTGTGTGAGAAGTGCTGCTCTGCATCAATATACAGCTCTGCTCAATTAACCTATGTTAAATTTTACTGGGTTGTGGAGTTATTCAAAGTAGGGCACTCTGCAGAACCCTCCTCAAGGACAATTGCTAAGTGGACAGTAATAAAAACTGAAAGCAAGTTATCAAATCCTGCTATGAGATTTCAGTGGCATTTCTTAAATTATTTTAAATGTCTGTCCTCTGTTCTTCTTAGAAGAAGGAGAATATTCCTAGACTTGTTCGAGACTGGGATTTCATTTTTGATCTAAGACATTGCTCTTGCCATTCCTTTGTACTGATGATGCCTCAGATGTTATTCCCATAGAAAAACCTCAGCAATAAAAAGTCTTCTGTATGCAGCAGGAGTGATACCAAATCTTAGTTACAAGAGATATGACAATTGCATATTAATGTATATTTTTTGGGATGATGTTAATTACATGTTTGCTCTATAGAACTATTAAAATTTGTGGTAGCCATTTTCAAAGGTGTTTCTTAAAACTGATGCATCTAAATTTCCTTGATACTATTCTCAGTCTGATTATTTTTTGTTAAAGGGGCTTTAGTGAAAACCAGAGGTGCTCAGCACTTTTGGAACAAATTTCCATAGCTAAATATGGATTTATGAATCTGCTGAAAATATCAGGGACATTCTGTTCCCTCATAGGTTGTTTCATACATTATATTGCTGAATAAAAGGAAGGATTTGAGATACAAGTACAATTCAGTTAAAGCTGCAGCCTAATCTGTGAATATATGTTAGAGAATATTTCCATTTTTGAAGTTTATATCATCAGTTACTTGTCACTGGAAAACGTATAAGAGAAAGCAAACAGAATACTGCCTGAGTAAAAGTGTATGAATGAGGAAAAACCAATGACCCTCTTAGTTTCTATAGATAAACAGAGATTTTTTTTCTAAAGTTGTATAACTCTCTGAGACACATTATGTGGTTTAAAATCCAAATTAATTTATTTCAAAATGGAAATCACCTACATTGGCATATACCTTACCTGCCACAGAAATCCTGGAATGGGCTTACAGATATTTGTGAATTGAACACCTTAGGGATGACGATCTCTATGTGGCTGGGGAAACAGCCTGGCACTAATGAATAAGGAAGTAGAACCACAGTACTCATTAGTCATTACTGTAAAACTGAGACATATTTTTTTAAACCAGAGACATTTCTCCTCTGCCTCCAAAATTTGAGGGGTTTTCCAATCATACACCTTGTCCACATCCAGGCTCACACACAGAGGAGAGCTGTAAATTCTTTGCATTGGTTATGATGCCGGTTTGTGAATAAGAAAGTAACAGAAAGTCAAATAATTTGTTGGCTTTGGCCTTCTGCTTCATGGTAGAAATCAAAACATCTGATAGGAAGAGTTTACATTTTATTTTTCATGTTCATTCAATTTTATGGATCACTGAGTTATTCAGACATACAGTACTTAACCTCCTTGTTTTTCTGATGAGAATTGACTACTATGTCTTTTTTCTATTTCCTTACTCTTTGGGTGCTTTTGTTTTTTAATAGATATAATGAAACCTGTGACATAATGGTCATCAATTTTCCTTAATAACTTTTTAAAGAGCTGTAAAAAAAGTCAAACAGATTCAAAAGATAAAAAAATGATGAATTTTTCCTATTCACTGCTTGGTTGGCTTTAAAAAGAATTTTAAGGAAAATTGGAGAACAGCATTTGTTTTTGCACAATTCATGCTGCACAATGACATGAATTAAGCATGGAAATTTTTCTTTAAATCTTGTCTTCTTGAGTTTAGACCTTTAATATACCTTAATGGACTGTTTACTATTGGAGTATTTTTTTTTAAATTTGTTCTTGGTTTTGGGTTTTTTTCTGGGGAGGGAGTGTGTGTGCAGAAAATTGAATTACTGAATTGAATTGTTGCAATTTATATCACTGAAAAAAATAGATTTGTCCTGGACCCAAAGACAAATTAATTTATTGTAAGAAATTAGGTGTGATCATCTTTTCTAATCCTTCCCTAGCACTATATAAGTATTTTTAGGCACTCAGATTTATTCATAGTGTGAATTAATTTGGAACACTGACGCTGTGTCTGAAGACTTGGAAAATAACATTCCTGCAATATTTATTTTCAATAAAACTAGTCAGACAAGAGGATGATTACCATTTGCAAACAGTCATGAAGAAGTGAATTAATTTTATGAAAGTGCAATGGACTAAACTACTTCAAAATGATCATTATCGCCACTGCATATAGCTATCCTTAATCTATATTTTGAATATATCTTTATTTAACCAGGATGAAAAAAGCTGCTTAAAATTCCTTTTGACATAGAACATAACAAGATAGCAATCTCTGCAAAACTCATAATTCTCAGGGAAATTGTTAACCAATTATAAACATAACACAAAATATCAATGGCTATGATGTATTTTAAACACAATTATGATAATAAAGTATAATCAAATATGTGCAAGCAGTAGCAATTACTAGTGCATATCATTAAGCCATCTGCTAATTAATCCAAAGCAATAATATCGTTTATGTAAGAAGTTTCAACATTTCCCTTTGAAGTTGTGTACAGAAAAATAAGTGGTTTAAGTCTGGGAAAGCAGGAAATGGTTCTGTGAGACTAGAGTTTTGTCATAACTTGGAATCTCTCAAATGTTTCTATTTAATTGTTGTCACTGTTGCAATAATTTAAAATATCACCAGGCTGCTGGCAGCAAGACCTGCAAGAACAAGAGTGTGAGAGCTGCTTTTGAGTATAAAGCAGTTCTCAGCAGCCACCAAACTGATCACAAAAGAGGTCATCTCGAAGGCCTGAAATGACAGAAGAAACTCCTATTGATTTCATGGGAACACTGAGTACCATAAGATATAAACTTGTTTAGTTTCACTATCAAATTCAGTAGATTTATGTAACTGTTCCATCTGGCTAAATACCTCGTAGTTAGTGTCTGGTATTTTAAGTACCAAACATTTTTCCTTGTCATCCTGAAATTTGCTGCTACACATATAGAATATATTTTGTTCTTATTCTCTCATATGAATATCTACTATCAGTTTCCTTATTTCCTCTGTAGAAAAGTCCATTCTGGCAAGTATAAAGGACTATCCTCCTGTAACGAAATAAAATATTTAAAGAATATTATAAGCGTAGCACTCCCTAAAGATGTAGAAAACATTCTTTAAACTGCACATAATACATCTAGTGCCAAATCTTTTGACACAGCTTCATTTTCTTAAAGAAGGAAAGATGTTGCAATTTAGTGCTTTATGAATTTTGTAGTGTTTGAACTGCTACTTCAATAAATGCTAAATTAGCAATATTTGTTTTAAAAAGGTACAGCTTGTGCAAACCTTAGAGAGATGGAGGATTAAGTGATACTTTCATCAATCAAGATTACATTGCTTTTCTGGAGAAGGAAAGGGGAGATGTGAGAAGGCAACAGGGAGAACAATCAACTTTCATTTCTCTTGAAGGCAGTACTGCAGGGATTTATCAGCTGGCAAGTCAAATGCAGAAAATGTCATCTGATAAAAGGCTGTGGTCTGATCCATCAAATCCTCTGGAACTCTGCTGAAGAAAGTATGGTGCAAAGAGAATAATTTCAGATTTAAACCTCTGTATGGGTAGAAGCATTTCATATGGATTTTATCTGACGGTAAGATTAAATCGGCTCAGTTAAAATCAGAAAAGGAGCACTTGAGGTTTCATGGTCCTTAACTTTTTCAAATAATGGAAAAACATGACCTTGTGTGTCTTATTCATTTGGACCAGAGAGCCAGAACAGGATCCTGTAAATCTAAAGTAAAGAGCATTTACAGTACAAAGGGAGCTGAGTTTGCTTTGCTCATAGCAACACATACTGCTGCTGCCTGAAGGGGAAGGTTGTCAAGTGACCAACTTGTTACTTGCCACTGACAGGTTCTGTGAGGTGCATTGCTCCTGCTCTGTAAATGAGTCCAGCTTTTGTTTTTAAACCCAACCCAACCAATTTGATCACTGGCATAAGGCAATCCTGAGTGTGGTGGCCTGGTCTGTGGCATCAGACCGTGAAGCAGAGCTAGGCTGGGCCAAGCCCCCAGTGACCAGCTCAGACCTTTTACTCAAAACTGGTAGTACTCTTGGATTCATCTTACCTTTCTCAGTCTCCTTTCAACAGGTAACTATGCACTGACACTAATCTGCAGGTCTCCTCTAACATGCAGGTCTCCTCTAAGTGCACAAGTTGGCAAAGAGAGTAAAGGAAACATCGTCCAAGCCATGTCCACAGTGGGTGGCAATCTGGAGACCATTCCTTTGCAGGAGGAGCCTGTCTGTGCTTCCACCCAACTCCCTGCCTGCCCCCTCATTCCTCTCCAGGCAATGACTCACCTCCTGTAGCAGGCAGAGAAACTGCACAGGTGTGTGCCCAGGGTAGGACAGCCACCCTATGCCAGATTTCCCCTTTTCCTGCTTTGCCAATGAATTGTGTTTCACTTTGTCTCACTCCTGTCTCATGAGATGAAGCACAACCACAAGCAGAATGTGCACCGTCATGCACATGACTTAAACAGCATTACGTATATTTGTTATCGCTTAAACACAACCTTCCACCTGATCTTGAATCCTTCATAGTTATGTAAAGCCATCTTTATCAAAAAGTAGGAGATAATACAAATGCCAAATGAGCTCACTACAGAAGAGTCAATGTAAGCTAGCAATTACAGCAGGAAAAAAGAATGCTTTATACAAATATACGGAAAAGCAATTTTATTTGTGTGTGAGGTCTAATAATAATATAGAAAAAAAAATTCGATGTCTCAGTCAAAATAAATAACACCATTAAAATTATTATTTTACTGCTATCTGGGACTTAAAAAGCCATCAGCTTCCACAGTTCCTAAGGAAATCAAACAGCACATTTTTAAACTGCAGGTTGCCAGTATAAAACAAAATATTGCCATTGGCACTTCATGCAAATCAAAGAAAAAGATAGTTTTTCAGTAAATAAAGCCAAAAATAGACAAAATAATAAATGCAGCTACAATATGTTCATAGTTCCTCATGGCAAAAATCTACAGACTCAGACTCATACAACTTAATCACTGCACAGGAATTTTGATAAGAATTTCATGCAATAGAAGGATTATTTGAGGGGATGAAGTAAAGGAAAATCTAGTGTGTCAGGAGCTGTTACTCAGACTTGAAAGCATGCAAGTTTCACAGTTTTTAAAACCCAGGATATTATCACAGAATCACAAATCAATTAGGTTGAAAAGGACCTTTGAGGTCATCGAGTACAACCTATGACCGAATGCCACCTTGTCAACTGGCACTAAGTGCCACATCCAGTCTTCTTATAAACACTTCCAGCAGTGGTATCTCCACCATTTAGCTGGGCAGCCCATTCCAATCCCCAATCACTCTTTTTGCGAAGAACTTCCTAATGTCTAACCTAAACCTCTCCTGAGGAAGTTTGAGACTGTGTCCTTTCTTCCTGTCACTGGTTACCTGGGAGAAGAGGCCGACCCCCACCTGGCTACAATCTCCTTTCAGGCAGTTATAGAGAATGATAAGGTCTCCCCTGAGTCTCCTCTCCAGGCTAAAAACCCCCAGCTCCCTCAGCCACTTCTCATAGGATTTGCATTCCAGACCCTTCATCGGCCTTTTTGCCCTCCTCTGGACACGTTCCAGCAGCTCCACATTCTTCCTAAATTGAGGAGTTGAGAACTGGACACAGGACTCAAGCAGCGGCCTAACCAATGTTGAGTACAGGAGAAGAATCACTTCCCTGGTCCAGCTGGACACACTATTGCTGATCCAGGCCAAGATGCCTTTGCCCTTCTTGGCCACTTGGGAACACTGCTGGCTCATGTCCAGTTAGCTCTTGACCAGCACTCCCCAGGTCTCTTTTCTGCCTGTCCACTGTCCAGCCACTCTGTTCCCAGCCTGTAGTGCTTCAGGGGGTTGTTGTGGCCAAAGTGCAGGACCTGGAACCTGGACTTGTTAAATCTCATATGTTGGACTCAGCCCATAAACCCAGCCTGTCCGATTCCTGTGCAGAACCCTCTTACCCTCCAGCAGATCAACACTCATACCCAACTTGATATCATCTGCAAAATTGCTGATTACTCAATCCCCTCATCCAGATCATCAGTAAAGATATTAAATAGGGCTGGCTCCAGCACCAATCCCTGGAGGCACCACAACTGACTGGCTGCCAGCTAGATGCAGCACCATTCACCACCACTCTCTGGCTTGGCCATCCAGCCAGTTCTTAACCCAGCCAAGAGTGCACTCATCCAAGCCATGGGCTGCCAGCTTTTCCAGGAGTTTACTGTGGGAGACAGTGTCAAAGGCCTTGCTGAATCCAGGTGGACAATATTCACAGCCTTCCCTTCATCCACCATGTGGGTCACCTGGTCAGAAAAGGACATCAGGTTGGTCAGGCAGGACCTGCCCCTACTAAATCCATACTGTCTTGGTCTGATCCCCCAGCCATCCTATAGGTGCTCATCCTATAGGTGCTCCATCATCTATAGGTGATGAAACTCAAGATGATCTGTTCTATAACCTTACAGGGCACTGAGGTCAGGCTGACAGGCCTATAATTTCCCAGATTTTCCATCCTCTTATGGATGATTGTCACTTTGGCCATCTTCCAGTCATCTGAGACCTCCCTGGTGAGCCAGGACTAACGGTAAATGATGGAGAGTGGCTTCGCAAGCTCATCTTCCAGCTCCCTCATCACCCTAGGAAGGATTCCATCTGGTCCCTTAGACTTGTGAGCATCCATGTGACTCAGCAGGTCTCTGCTTCCTGCTGGATTACAGGATTATTCTGCTCCCTCTCACCATCTATTAGCTGAGGAGGCCAGCTGTCCTGAGGATGACCTGTCTTATTGTTGAAAACCAAGGAAAAGAAGGTGTTAAGTACCTCAGCCTTTGTCTTTGGTGACTATATTACCCACCACATCCAATAAAGAATGGAGGTTTTCCTTACCCTTCCTATTGCTATTAATGAATTTATAAAAACTTTTTTTTAATTATCCTTTACAGAAGTGATTATGCCTGCCCAAGGCTTCTGTTCATCTCCTAGGTCACTCATTGGTTTCTGCATTTGCATCTGTAGTAACTGTCTCAGGCAAGTGATATACAACGTGTTGTCAGCCAGTCTCCAAAGTAAATGTATGGATAAATAAGTGGTTTGGTTTCTTGGTTTCCTGATGGGTGCAAGCGTATATTGGAGTCTAATGTTTCATCTTCATTTTCCACAGTAGCTCAAAAGAAATCTTGAAAACAGTGAAGACATTGTTTTGGAGCTGTTTCTCTGCAATAGGGACAAGCCAATGTTTGAATCGCGATTTAGAGACTCAAAATTTTGGGACACATTTAAGGTTTGTGAGCAGGTTTTACATGTTCCAAAGGCAGAAACAAACTTGAGAATTGGGGTTTAAGTTTAAGATTTGGTGCCAAGGTCTGCTCAGAGGTGGAAGGGAATGGGCTCTCTGCATAGATGATTTCACTGCGTGTAGTGATGGAATAGCTATGAAAGGAGCTTTCATGTCTCCCTTCATCTTCCTCTGTCCTCCTTTTTCTGTCATTTCTCTTCCACTTTTAAAACATAAAGATGGACAAACACTTTTTATCCCCCGAATTTTCCATTGAGCCCAATATGCAGACATATTTATATGCAAATCTGTTATATAAAAATGCTCTGTGTTATCTAAAGACTATGAGATATGAAACATTGCATGTCTCAGCAGGTAATACTCAGTCAAATATTCCAGATTTTTGTATTGTGTCAGAAGTGAATTATGAGGAATTGTTGAGGGTGAGGAATGACCTTCAAACCCATTAAGTAGATTAGAGGAGGATTGTTGCACAGCCTTCCAGGATGGTAACTAATTGCTTCCAAAGCAACCCTGGCACTCCTAATTTTTTTGTTGTTGTTGTTGTTATTAGTCTTGTCATTTATGAGTTCCTTATTCTTTGATTAAAAATTTGGTTCCCTTTTTCAATTAAGATTCTTTTTTCATGTTCCATGTTTCTGCTTTAGTCCCATCATCCACACTATGATTAAAGATGATACATTACCAGCATTAACTTATCATACACCATTTAACACTCATGACAGTTTTTTCCCCTTTTTTATATGCCTTTTCCCCTTCTTCTTCCTTTTCATTAAATGCTATTATGCATGAATTTTCAGTTTGGCCTTATTTTTCTCTAGAAACAACCAAAAAAAATTTCTAGTCTAACACTTATTTTCTTTGAATGCTGCATTGTCACTACTGACATTGAAAATACAGGAACAGAAATCAACTTTAAAAAGATTTTATGCTTGGTTGGAAAGAAGTCAGTGTGCATTATATGACAGGCACTTTACTTTGTTTTTAAAGTAATGGTTTAGTTCCTCATTTTTGTGTGAACATTTAACTCCCCCCACCAAAAAAGTGGAAATTAATTTCTGACAAACTCAGTGTGATCTATCTGCTTCGAGGTATTTCGTAGGTCTCTGGTGTCACCCCAAGTGGAGGAGGCACTCTTGATTCTGGGTGAGCTGAAGGACAAAGGAAAAGCATAAATTGTGGGTAATTGGTAAACTGTGATGGCACCATGAAGTGCCTCTCCGGACATACTAGAAGAAAGGTAAATCCAAGTTAATTTCAGTGCTGATGGCTGTGCTGCCGCCATACCGATCCACCAGCATTTGTCTGGAAGGAAGCAGCAAGCTTTCTCTCCTTTCTTGCAAGCTGGGACGTGACTGGCACAAGAATCCCTCTCCTACATTGAGTATTACCATATTCTGCCTGTATCGATGAAAAAAAAAACCTGTGGGTGCTATTTAAGCAGGAAAGCATTGCTTAGCATAAATGAATTTATAATTCCTCCTCACTTGTGCTTGGGGAAACATGACAGAAGACAGCTCTGAAACAGCTTAAAAAAGCTAATTCAGAAAGAGTCACAAGTATAGCACACCATTAACCGAATTTCAGATACGAAAACAAGGGGAAAACAATGGAATTAATATTTAAAGATGTCTAAATGAAGAGGAAGAAGTATACTCCATGAGCCTTTAAAAAGCGTAAATGCCTATAATGTGCTGTGCAGAGAAAAAGAGATCTCCAAAACCACTTGTCATTAGATCTGCAGCTCCTGCAAATCTCTGGAGATACTGTAAATTTTATCTGAACTCGTAAATATCAATTTCAGTGCTGTACCACTGGGAACCAGTAACTCTGATTTGAGATCTCTATGTCAGATCCTTGATTAAGGAATAGTAATACATGAAAAAGAGAACTTTTAGATGTGATTACAAGCCACTGTGTTTGTACCCTTTGGAACCCTGTTTGGATGCCAGACACCTGTACAAACCTATCACACCCCTCAGCAGCTGGACAGGGGAGTGGAAATATAGCAAAGGGTTCATGGGTTGAGATAAGGACTGGGAGAGATCATTCATCAAATACAATCATGGGCAAAACATACTTGAATTAGAGCCATTAATTTAATTTATTACCAGCAAAATGAGAGCTGGATAATGAGAACTAAAATAAGACCTTAAAAACACCTTCCCTCCACTTTTCCCTCCTTTTCAGCTCTCCATCCTCTTCCTCCAGCAGCACAGGGAGATGGGAATGGGGGTTACAGTCAATTCATCACAGGTTGTTTCTGCCACTTCTCTGGTAGAGGAGTCCTTCCCCTTCTTTGGTGTGGGGTACCTCCTATCTGAAAGAGTTCTCCACAAACTTCTCCGATACGTGTCCATCCCTCAGCAGAAGCTCTCCACAAACTGCTCCAATGCGCGTCAGTGTTTCATGGAGTGCAGGCCTTCAAGAACAAGCTGCTCCAGTGCCAGTCCCCCATGGGATCACAGGTCCTACCAGGAAACCTGCTCCAGTGTGGGCTCCTCTCCCCAAGGGTCTACAAATCCCTGCCAGGACCCTGTTCCAGCATGGGCCTCCCACGGGGTCACAGCCTCTTTCAGGCATCCACCTGCTGCATTGTGGGTCTCCTCCATGGGCTGCAGGGGCTCAGCTCCCTCACCATGGGCTTCACCACAGACTGCAGAGGAATCTCAGCTCTGGCACCTGGAGCACCTCTTCGCCCTCCTTCTCCACTGACCCTGTGTGTCTGCAGAGCTGTTCCTCTCACACGCCCTCATTCCTCTCTTCTCCGCCTCCAATTACATCTGCAACATCACTTTTTTTTTCTTCTTAAATGTGTTATCACAGAGGTGTTACTGCCATTTCTGACAGTTGCTCTCTAAAGCTTCTGAAGCAGAAGGCATGGAAAGGGAGGTGCTGATGTCTTCTCCTTGGAATTCAGTGGCAGGACACAAGGGAATTGTCCAAAGCAGCAGTAGAGGAGGTTTAGACTGGACATTTGGAAACATTTTTCTACCAAGAGGGTGGTCAAACACTGGAACAGGCATCCTAGAGAGCTGGTTGATGCCCCAAGCCTGACAGTGTCTAGGAGGCTGTTGGACAATGCCCTTAATAACCACCTTTAACTTCTGGTCAGCCTTGAATTGTTCAGGCAGTTGTTCAGTAACTGGTGTTAGTTGTAGGCCCCTTCCCACTGAAATATTCTGTTCTAGTCTGTTCATCCAGAAGGAATAAATAAGCTCTGACAAGACACCAGTTAAAAAACATCAGTTGTTACTGAGGACACATTTGAACTGAAGTATTTACCATGGAATCTGAAGCAATTCATATCTACTTTGCTCTCAAATGCTCTTCTGGGCCATTGCCAGTTAAATTAGGATTCTTAGCCTGGTCCTTGTCTAGTTCTGTATAGCATTTCTTACAGTCTTCTTTTGGAATTTGACTCAGTCTAATTTCAATATTTATTTTTGACTGTTCATACAAAGGTTTTACCACACCTAGGATGTTGATGCCTTGGGTTTAAACTCCAATATTTTTCAAATCCTGGACTGGCGATTGTGTAACTCTGAAGTTTCTTGTAGCTTGTTAACCTCTGCTCTCTCATGCTAGGTAGACATAACAAAGCCTCTCCAGGCCTGCTTTCCAAGGACACTCAGACTGTCCTAGGCCCAAAGCGTGTAAACCAACATCTTGGAGAAGGGGGCAAGCTTGGGGAAATTACATAATTAACTGAAGCTTTAATTGGAGAATTAACCCTGATATGCAAATGGACCAAAAGCGTGAAGAACTTAGGACCTGTTGTCCATCTTGGGATCCATTTGGGCCATAGCCTCTGGACTCCCCAGGGTGCACCTTTGAAGGCCTTTCAAATAAATACGTACCTTTACTCCCTTGTTCTTGTCTAGGCTCTGTTTTAAGGTAACCACTTCAGGCATCAATGTGATACTTAATAAGCTTTGTAACAGTGCTTGTGGTTTTTTAGAGTTGCAGTGCAAATGGCTAAGTGTTCTGAGAACCCTACAGTTTGGACACAATGTATCAAAACAACAACAACAACAACAAAAAAACCAACTAAGTTTTCTGAAGTGTCTTTAGTTAAATTTTAGTATTGGCAAAATAAGCCACCATATTCAGATCTATTACTAGGTATTTTGTACTGGGACTCATAATTCTTCTAAAGCAAGAAAGCCCTGCAATTTTGCAGCATACTAAGCTGCTATGCCTAGCTTTCCCCTAAACCAACACTTCATCATAAAAATAGAGTTAATATATATCCTACCAAATCAACTAGTCAAAAAGGGGATCTCATTTCCTCATTGGAGTGAGAGCAAACTTGACAGTTTTCTCCTACAGCATCTGTCATAATTCCTCTCTATATTCTCACTCTCTAAACCCAAAGTATTTAAAATAGAAAAGACTTTTATCATATTTTATAGATATATGTTTGGGCATAGTAGGTGTGGGTGCTTAAAAAGCATGATTCATGTAAAAATGATATTTCTTGTATGACATCCAGCAACAACATAGACTGAGATGAGAATGAAAATAATTGCCTAAATAAGCTCTGCAGAGGGGTGTTAAAAGGAGTATTTCCCACCATTCAAGGAACTTCAGCAAGTCTAAAATAAGTCACAAAAGTCTAAGGAAGCCTCTTGTGAATTCTGTTCTTCACAAACAGCACCTTTCAAGGTACAACATCAGAGGAATATTCAGTCTCTCTGAGCATACCTCTTCCATGTGCCAACATTAAGTTCCACATGCTGGCTTGGTTTTGCATCCTCATTAAATTCTTTTGTAAACCCTTCATGTCCTCCAAGTATCGACTTTAAAAATCCTCCTACTTTTGTCATCTATGAATTTTGATGCACTCCATATCAAATCAATTTCTAAATCACTAATATAAATGTTAAATAGAAAATAGCTCCAGGCAACTTCATCCGTCATATTCTGCCTGGAGAATCCTTTATCATTTATTATGATCCTTCAGGGGCCCACTTACTATCTATTATTAATCCATTTTCCCTGACCATTTCATACCTCCCTCATGACTTTTCTTACTAGATTCTTCCGACCTATATTTGGAAAAGTGCTGCTAATATAAATGCAAATCCACCTCACACTGTTAACCTGTTAACCATAGCAGATAAAGATTGCATTTTTCTCTATGATTTGTTTCCAGTTTCATGCTGACACCAGCTAACAACTCTTTGTCTTCAAATACTGTACTACATTCCCTAAGTATGAAGATGTTATCCCAGCTTAGATAATATTAAACATTGGCATCATCTACTTTCTTAGCCTTTGCCAAAATGACAGAGTTGGTCCTCTAGGTTTTGCTAACAGGTGGTTTTTGTGATTCAAAATGGAAGATCAGAGACATCTCCCAGGTAGCACAAGTAATTCCTTCTCTAAACCAAAGCGATTTCACCTTTCGTGGTTCTCAGCTGCATCATACTTCCTCCCTTGATGCACATGCTGCTTACACCATCATGTTCCAGGAGACAATAAGGATCAGCTAACTGTTCTCTCTTTCAATAGCTGCAGAGATCAGGCATGTAAAGTGGGTGTTTAATTATCCTGCTGTTATCCCATCATCAAAACATGATTTCTTTATTATTTTGGCAGGAAACTGTAGTCCTTGCCTCTTACATACACTCATTTATCTTACATCTTCTGCTAGTTATGTTGGCCTTCAAGGTCTACAAAAGCACCATGTAAAGTGGAAACACTAGCCATATAAACTGCTTTGGAATGTTTGGGAATTCAAATTCTATTTCTTAATTAAGGCAGAATAAAGATTTTAGTCTTATTACTGAAGTAATGACCATCACTTCTTAACTAAGGTTAAGGTGCAGTTGCAAGGCTATAGAGACATTTGTTGGGTTTGGAGTATTGCAGTGAGAAAAGAGAAGCAGGTGGCAGCTGGAACAGGTCAGCCCTACAAGGTCTACTGAGGTGGGTTTCTCTCTGGGACAGGGAAGCAGCAGTGAGCTGCAGTGTGCCAGGTGTTACTCAGCCAGACAGCCTGGGCTGCAGCACTGCACCACCTGTGGGGAGAAGAGGAGAGGGGCTTTGCGCAGGTGTGAGAATGGGAGGTCTTCCATTGGACTGAAGAAAAGGTGTGTTTCTTCCTTCAAGGGCATGGGAGATTTTCTTGAGGATCAGATTGCTCAAGACTTAAGGGGCAGTTGAGCAACTGACTAACTCCTGGGGTGATGTGGCCCCTGAAGCAGGCAAGGCAATGGCTAAATGCACAACCCTCTTCTGTCCAAATCTGATAAGGATGTGTCCTGGGTTGCAATGTAACCAACCAATGTGACCAAAAGCATGTATTCTGTCACCATCTTCTTGAGCTGTTGATACCAGGTGGGGCAGTGCTCCCTGCCTCCTCCCTCTGGATTATCTTCTGTTAATGGCCCATCAATACCTTGCTTCATGACTCACAGATAACTCACCCTTGGACTGTCTCCTGTTGATGACTCATCAGTGCCTTATCTCAGAACTCACCATCCCATTGTGACACACTCCACCCAGAGAGAGGAACCAAGCATTCCATCCTGGATATAAACTGAGATTTTGAAGAACATAAGCAGCCTTTCCCACTGGATTTTCCAGAGGACAAGAGCTACATAGCTACCACTGGACCTTCTGAGGAAGACCAGACTTTTCTACAGGATCACCACTTCAACAGAACCACATCCATCACTTCAGGAGGACTGCAGCCACCATCTTATCAGACTGCTACTGCTACCCTGACTATCAGGGTGTCAGGTCGTATCTGACTCTCTCAGTTAAAACCAGTGTTTTTCTGCCTTGTTTTATATATATATGTGTGTATATCTATATTAGTAAAAAACTATTATTCCTATTTCCCATATCTCTGCCTGAAAGCCCCTTGATTTCATAATTATAATAATTTGGAGGGAAGGGGGGTTGCATCTTCCATTCCAAGGGAGGCTTCTCCCTTCCTTAGCAGACACCTGTCTTTCAAACCAAGACAGGATGGGAAGGATTTTCTATAGTCAGTGAATGTACATATGCTCTACCCCCCTTCCTCTTCCTATATGTAGTTATAGTACCTCCTTCTGGTACTGTAACATATGCCTATTTGAAGTATAGTGCAGCTGTTATTTTAAGAAGAAAAGCTGTTTAATTGGGTAATTAAACAGAATATTGTTTCTACCACTCATAGAAGCTTTTTTAATATTTGAGGGAAATGAAGGGAAGTCACAATACATGTAATCTCCAGCCAAAGTTGTGCATACTTATTCTCTAGTAAGAAATACTGGCTGATTTTTCAACAACTTATTGAAATCTCATGAGTTAAACGTATTCATGTGCAGGAAGGCTGGGAATTTTGGCAGAAGCTATGCTTGGCTAAGAAGGCAGAATCTTCTTGAACTAAAACACAAAAAGGAAATATACAAGAGATAGAAGAAGGTACAGGGAAAAAAAAAAAAAAAAAAGGCAAAATATTGCCTGGGTGTTTAGGGATGAAATCAAGAAGGCAGAGTATGCCTGGAGCTCAGATGTGTGAGGGACAATAGTAAGGGAATTTACAGTCATGCCGTTTGTAAAACGAAACTCAGGAAAAAGTAAGGATTCACTGATGGCTAGAGGGGGCGAAAATGAACAATGTGGAAAATATTGAAATACTCAGTGCCTACTTAGACTGGTAAGCAAAACCTTCTTCCAGACCTCTGTATTCATTAGCAGAGTTTGAGAAGGGGGAGTGCAAAAGATAGATGTTAGGGACTAGGACTCCTTAGAGAAGCAGAACTCAATGTCTGTGAAGAAAATGGGATTTACATAAGGATGGTGGCAGAAATAGTGGATGGGATGGTGATATTATTACAATCATCATCTGTGAAAAGGGGTGGCAAACAGGGCAGGTCTTTTTAGTGGAAAAAGGCTAACTCAATGCCTGTTTCCAAAGAAGTCAAGGTGGAAGACCCAGGGATCTATAGGCCATTCCATTTAGTCCCTGGGAAAATTGTGGAGCACATTCTGTTGAAATCCATTTCTAAGCTTGTGAAGGACAAGAAAGTAATTAGGAACAGTCAACACAGATTTATCAAGGGCAACTCTTCCTTAACCAACCCTGTAGAAATCTGTAGAAAAATAATTTGCAATGTGGATAAGGAGAGAGCCATGATTTTAGTGAACATTGATTTGGGTGAGGCTTTTGACACTGTATCTCACAGTATTCTCACATGTAAGCTCAGGAGGTGTGAGCATGACAAATGGGCTGCTAGGAACCTGTCTGGACTGGCAGGCACAGCTGGCAGACTGTGATGAGCAGAGTAGTCTTGTAGTCTGTCCCTCAACACTGGGGGTTCACACTGTTCATTGTCCTCAGAAACAACCTGAGTGGTGACACACAAACCATTCTCAGTGCATTCACAGATTAGGGACAGTGACCAACACAATGAATTGCAGAGTTCCAACCTAGAGGGACCTTGTGAAACATGAGAACTAGGCCAACAGATGCCTTGTGGAGTTTACTGAGATGTACAAAGGCCTGTAACCAGGATGGGAATTCCCATTCATTGGTGCAGGCTGAGACATGATGAGCTGGTCACTGACTTGCTGAAAAGACTTGAAATTCCTGGTGGCAAGGTCAGTAGAGTGGACTCCTGGGTGAATATGAGCCAAGAATGTGTTCTTAGTGCAAATAAAGGAAACCATGAGTAAGTTTCATTAGGGGGATTATGGTCTGCAGACTGGGGAAAAAGAGTGTACCCCTCTACTTTCCCTCTATGGGGAATCACCTCTGCAGTAGTGGGTTCAGTTTTTGTTCTCCCATTTCAAAAGACCTTGTGGGGAAATTGGAGAGTGTGAAGCTGTGGGTTTTCAAGATGTTCAGGGACTGAGGACATGTGACATACAGAAATAATTTCTGGGAACTTTGTTTATTATACAGAATCACATAACAGTTGTGGTTGGAAGGGACCTCTGTAGATCAGCTAGTTCAATTCCCCTTTCCAAGATTTGACTAGACAAGGCGAAGACTTGCTGATATTGGGAATATCCAATGGTTGAAGTGGGAGGTTGGACTAGAAGATCTCTATAGATACTTTTCAACCAAGAGTTCTGTGGGAAAAATCATTCATGGCTATGACTTTTATGTAAGTATATTACCAGAAACTGACAGGTAATGACGATAGCAATATATAGATTAATATATATATATTAATCAATATATAATTATTAGTCTATATTAGTCTATATAGATT
>VZTN01025003.1:97668-117329 GCA_013400515.1 Erpornis zantholeuca
TGCACAGTAGTCTTGGGGGCTTAAAAATCTGAAAAGATTGTGTCAGATGGGTCCTGGCTATTGGACAGCCCTATCTGAAGAGAAACAGATAGGAAATCTTGGCATCCTTTGAAAAAACAACAAAATTCTCTTTAAAAAAATTTTTATTGAAACATATAAAAAAGAAATCTACCAAAAAAATGAGTGACTAAGGGGTAACAACATATGATAAGACAGACTCCTTGCGATTATGTGGAAAAAGTTAGATTCATATATTTCTGCATTTTTCAGGATATGAAAGAAAGATACAGAATGTGTGCTCCCCGTAACAATACTAGGAAGATCTTGGCCATCTATATGTATGTATGGGAAGGGAAAATGACAGTAGGCAGAAACTCTGTCTTGCAGAAGATGATTTATCTTGAATTGTTCACTCTTGCATCGTTACTGCTGGTGAAGACAATAACTCTGTGGGTGCAAAGCTGCTGGTGTTCAGAGAACTGCAGCTGATGCAGCATATTGTAATACCTGTCCAGAATGACTACGGTTTTCACACCTCATGGCAATCCACCTCCTCCGTACCTGTCTACAGAGCAGACCCCAAATTATTGGTTTTGTTCTGAATGTGGTCAGTGCTTGGAGTGAGTTGGTGTTCAAATGTACATCTGCAGAGCCTGGAGAGGAAACTGAGCTGATTTTTAAAATGCTATATAACAAACAGCAACCAAACTAGTCGACAATATATAAAATCAATTCACGTGGAAATATGTGATATGGTAGCCGCCATAATTCAACTTCCTAAACTACCTCAACAGCTTCTACATTTTAATGCAGTTTAGACCTGTAAAATAAGTCCCAAATTGTCCAGTAGTGGAGACTTCTGCAATGGGGTAATCAAGAGCCAATTTGTGATAAGGCTTCAGCCTAAAGCCAAGTTTTCCAGAAAGCAAGAGAGATATTTTCAAGATGGTCAACGTGTTAAATGCTAAGTTATTCTGGAAATGACTGCGGATGAAATAATCATAAGCGTATACATGATGAGGACTCCAGCAAAAATTACCATTCACCAGTGATCAAATCTCAATGCAGTTATATTTAAATTGCATGATTCCTCATGAGGTGTACTGTTATGAGGATGAAATCATTGGGGGGTTTTCAGGCTTCGGTTGGATTTAAATGTTCTCCTGGGAAGGACATGTTGCTATAATTCTGAATTTGTAACTTTGCCATCCACAACAGTGTGACAACTATTGTTGTAACATCACCTCTGAGGAGTTAAAATGTAAACATATCTCAATCATGCTGTTTAGATTTAAAAAGGGAGTAAAGATTTGAAATACAGAAATATCTAGATGACTCTGACTATGGAATAACTGGTATTTTAGGAACAATATTAGTCTAAAGTTCAAATTCAGACAATGAAGAAAATTTTCTTCAAAATGCTACTTAAATAGATGCACAGCTAAGTCCTGAATCAGGTGTTATTTATAGCGAGCAACTGTCCTAACCTTGTCAGACACATTTTTTTCTTTGTCTGTGTGACTGTCCGGAGGGAGACCAGAAGAAAATTAGAAGTTGAACTTTAGGCTTTCTCTCTGCCTCCGCTGTCATTCCCCAGAATCACTTGCAAAGCAATTGCCAAACACAGAAAGATATTCAAAATACGTGGACTTCAAATTATTTTAAGACTGCAAGCCCCAAGTATAGTTATATCAATATAAAGCCCACTGATAAAATAGTTGGCCAAAAATCCAAGTTCTATACATGGATTATTTTGGACCCAAAGAAAAGTGGAGCTGTGGTGCCTCCTACTGGCTCTCTTTGTGTCTCTTATTGCTATCTGCCGTGTCTCAAGAATGTTACCATTAGATCTTTGAGCTATTCATGCAGACATAATGATGGTAAAGGGTGCCTCACATAAGATCTCAGATACAAAAGACTGCAGCTATTTAAATTAAAAAAAAACCCAGAAATATATGTCCAACAGGAGCAATGTATACATTTTTTCTTACAAACCCACTAAGTAAATGGATGGGGATTTTTTTTCACAGATTATTTCACTTGATTTAAAACTGAATATGCTTTTTACATTGATCTTACTCCAAGACCCAAATATTGTTCTGGTTCAAAACTAACAAAGTAGGATCACAAGAATACATTTTTCTGGAGCTATCTCTTTTCCACAGGCTGTAAATTGTACCAGACATAATTTTAAATTGCTCTATGGATGAAGAACCTGGTAAATCATTATGTTTGTAGAGGAATTTATGTCTCAGTACCACTGCATCTATCAAGCCTTCCCATGCAATCTAGATACAAGAGCATAAATCAACATGTTCAAAATATTTAAGAAAATATACCGTTTATTATTTAGGAAAAAAAACAGTGTTATAGCTGAAATCATAGCTTTTTGTAAAGAACTAATCTAACAGTTGCAAGAGCACTGTGCATCAGAACATGCCTGATGGTCGTGTGGTTTTCCTTTGGCCACTATGTTAGACAGGTACAGCATCCCTGAACAGGTACCGTGCAAATTTTTACAGTTTTCTGAAAATTCAGGATCAGTCACTGGTTTGGGATGACTAGGCATATCCTTGGACTGTACATACTCAGCCCAGCAATGATCGACCAGTCTGTCCTGTAATTTAAATACAGTCTCTTCAACAGCTCCACACGCTCCCGTCTGCAAATTCTATCCTCAAAGATAAATTTCATTCACATGGATTTACTTAACACAGGTAAGTACACCATCATTATGCTTAACTTTAGACTATTGTTCCCCAAGAAAGCGCAGGAAAGTCATTGTGATAATACTGGATTTGCGTTTAAATAAATGTGTAGCATGAAATAACATATATATAGCAACTATGTAGATAGCAGAAACTCAGAGCATTCAGATCATCATAACCTTAAAAAGCAGAACTACCGTGTAATGTTTTTTGCTGGTATTTCAAACAATTGGTAGGACTAGACAGGAAGATTCAGGACACACAGCAAACAACTTTCACAGCTAACAGCTGCTATGAAGAAGAATTTGCATTGGGAACTTGAAATGCGCAAAAAATGTAAACAGGAACCAATAAGGGAAATCACAGCACAGATGTACAAGTGATTATAACACTCCTTGCCTAAGATGCCAAGATGAAAAAAAAAAACCCTATTAATTAGTAATCAAGCTTCTTGAACTCATTCAAGCTTTGGAGGACACAAAAAATCTACAGTGTAACAGAGGTCAAAAATGCTAGACAGAACCTGAACAAGTTTCTTGCCCAGAAAGATGAAGGACAAAACCCAGCACAAAAAAAAAATAGTAATACCCATAGTTTTCTGTACTGGATTTCATCCAAAGTTCATCTCAGGCTCTGATTCCAACTTCTGCAGAGAGATGACTTTTAATACAGTCAATATTTCTTCAGGAACATGACAAATTACTTGACAGGTTGAAGAGCCTAGGCACGCAAAGGTGAAGTGACTCAGATGCTGACTGTGGCTCATCTGTCCTCAACAAAAAGGATGCTTTTCTCATGCAGCTGCACAGACACTCTGCAGTCATTATTCACATTCATGTTGTCTGAGGACAACATCAATATCAGGTACTACCACGAATGGAAATGGCTTCATGGAAGTATGAAAAGCCAGACCTTTTATTAAGGGAAATGAACAAAACTATTTTAAAATGTGTGTATGGAAGGTACATAGGTACACAAAAGTTCTTTATCAAACTCATCAATTTATTCCTCTTTGTTTCAGCCATGACTTTGTCACCCGAAGTACTTGTGTCTTCTCAGCCCTCCCCTTAGCCTGTAAGGTCTCAGTTGATAAGGTGTTTTGAACAGAAGTTACTTCAAATGAACTTTTTATAGCACTTGTTAAATGGTTACTCGATTTTAATAGCAGATCCTGGGCACTCTGTCAACAAAAATAACTTAGAGCACTGCTAAGCATGGCCCAGAAAATGACTTTTTTTCTAGTCTGCGTTTAGTCTTACATAGAGCAAGAGTTATGTTGCAAATTGTTAAAATTTCTGGCTAGCTGCTGTGTAAGAATGGTTTGTATTAAGAAGTTTATTGCATTACACCACACACATTGTGTCAATAACCATATAGAATGAGCATTGTCTTTCAGATGTTTTCTATAGCATTATGTTGAACTGCTTAGTGTAGTTCTCAAACCATTGGCATAATTAAGATATTTAAGTTATTGATACCATTTGTTTCTCATTTTTTAACAAAACCCACATAATTCTCTACTTTATAAAAAACTCATGGAAAAATATTACTGACATATTTAAGGACACATGGTTTTGTAAGCATTACTTTAATCCCCAGGAAGTAATTTAATAAAAATGGATTTTTCTACCTCAAGAGATCTGAAAAAAACCTTCCCATAAATATTGGATGTAGAAATGTCCTTACAGTAACAACTGTCAAAGCTCCAGCTTAAGTAATAAAAAGCTTAATAAAGTTCACTTTTGATTAATGATACTTTCCTCTCCCTCTAATTTTTAACTAAATGCCATCTGCTAATAGCATAATCAAGGGTCCCCCTAACTTACTTCTATGAATATCCATGTTGTTCCCTGTAGAATGCCACCAGAATTGCACCAGATGTGAGTTTGACATGATGCCCTTTAGATTCAGATTTTAGTAAGTCTGATCCTGCAGAGACCAACCTAGTCCCTTTCCTTTTGTTGACTCTAGATAATCTACTGAAGTCAATGGAACATTAACTCACTTTCATCTTTGGAGGGTCAATCATATACTGGACAAATGGACTGACCAGCAACTGCTGCTGAGAAAAGTGAAGTCAGACCAGTAGTGCTGGTTTGCTGCAAAAGTTAAACTGCTCACTCTCCAAGCACACCTGCTAAATATCAAAATGCCAAAGGCCCAATGCACTGTGTTATGCCAGGTTTATGTCAGGGAAACCCTATACGCTGAAGCAGAGGGCTTTATAGGCCCACGGGGTTGAGGGTCCAATTCCAACCCTTGGGAGCCCCTCCCCTTTTAAACTACCATTTTAACATATTTAGTGATTGATTTTCTATTTTAATGTCCAGCCATTCTTGAAGTCCACCTATGCACCTAAAAAGAATACAAATCTCATTTACCCAAAAGGGAAATGAATCTTAAGGCACCAATTTTTACCACTCAGACGATCTTTAATAGGTGTCAAGAAAGTGGAGTAGGAGAAAGAGAGCAGCTCCTCCTTCCTGAAGAGCAGAGGAAGTCCTGCCACACTCTTAAAATCAAGGGTGTAGCCAGCTACCTTAGGAAGATTGTTCTGGCTTTTGAAACCTTTCTGAATGGAATTGCTTCGTGTTGCAGCATCTAAACATCAGAAAATGTGGGATTTAAAAGACAAACCTTTATTTCAGTTTTCCCACTGATGCCCATGTGTTTTCCTCCCTGTTGCTCTGTGCCCCGTTCCTGTCATGTTTGTCCCTTTGGACTTTACCTGTTGTGTGTGTTATCTTGTTATTGTTATGCTGTACTATCTAATTTCTTTAACATATTTTAAATGGTTTGATATGGGTGAATTCCTGAATGCTATACAGACATTCTCACTTTTAGAAATTGACTGTTCCTGAGAACTATTACTCCCTTTTGCACCTCATGATTTTCTAGGACATGTCAAACCTCTATTTTTTTTCTAGGAAAGAAGTCACCTCATTTTATGGCATTAATTGCATCAAATGTAGAGCAACTTGAAGTTTTTTCTTTCTTTCTTCTCCATTTTGTTATCCAGATATTCCTCATTGTCCCTTTGGGCAATTCCTGTCACAAATAAAATTATTATTCCATAGTGATATAAGCATAGTCTGGCAACAGGAAGCAAAATGTCACTGACTGTCATTGCTGTTATGTGGAGCTTTTCCCAAGGCTGCAGATCTGGCAGCCTAAGTAATGTAAATCCTATTCACAGTCATTGTCCCACTGCAATTAACAGAGGTGGTGTTTGCTGGTCTGAGCTCATGAGTTTAGGTTTTATAGCCATAAGAGCAGCATTTCAAGGCTTTCCTCAAGTATAACTCTCCAACGTGTGTATGTCCCTTTAGAAACCATTTCTCTGATGTGTACCCTTACACCAAATTTTGTATAGTGCCATAAGGAAATAGAACATGGAAAGGGATTTAGGATGCAGTTTGCCTAGCTAACATACAAAAATAATTTGGGAGCTGGGCTCCATGGAGAAGGAGGTAGGCAGGAAAAAACACAGTCTGGGACATAATGAATGTCACAAGCTTAGGTACTTACTGTCAAGACCAGCAACTGATGTATTATGAAAATGTTTCCTTTTTTATTTTTGTCTCTCCAGAATCTGTTTTTAAGCATCAGTTGGTCATATTGCAAATAATCAATGCCAGTTAGTCTTATCAGGTCACAACACTGTAAGTTATATTTTGCTATATAAATTATTATTTAAATGATATTAAGTAGCATTAGCTCTATGGTAACAACTGATGGCACATTCTGTACAAACAGATAAGCCTCCTCTTCCTACGCCTGTATCCAGGGTACTGGGCTGAGTTTGTTCTCGGAGGGAGACAGATATGATTACTGAGCTGAAACAAAATCACACACTACAGCCATTATGGGGAATGGGGGAGGGGAGAATGTTAAATGTATGTATGTAAACTTCAGGAGGTTAAAACACTGTGTGGCAAAAATCTCTGAACATGTCAGGATTAATAACGGCTGGAAGCAGGAGCTGACTCTCCAACTCTAAAGCAGAATTCAGCATTTAAGGTGCTAGGATGTTGATTTTTCAAGCTTTTTCATTTTGTCCCAACAGCCCTCCCACATAATAGTGATTGCTGGTGATAAAGAGAGTACACAAATGTTAAATAATAAATTCATTTCTTACCCCTGGCGTAGACAAGGAACATTGTTTCAACGCCCTGTATTATGTCTCCAATCACTCCAAGAATATCTAAGGTACAGCAATTAAGCATAGATCAATTAAAATATTCCAACCATCCAAGGGCACAGTCTTAATGAAATGAAAATTGAAAATCCATCTCAGTAATATGAGAGAACAGAAATTCAGAACAAGCATGCAGCTTTCAAATGAAACCTCTTGCAATAAGATCAGAAAGCAAGCCCTTTAGCTCCATGAGGTGTAAAATATGAGGGAAGTGGCATGTGAGTGACACTGGCTGATTGCATTTCAAGCTGCATTTGAAGTCAGGACCTTCAACACTGAAATGTATGCATATCCTATTCTAAGCAGTCAAATTCTGCTAATCAGCATGATGGTATGTTTTCATCTTTTGGCAGCCAGTAGGGACACTTCTTTGATGGTGTTTATACACCTCTGATATGGGTAAAGCAGCCTATTCTAAGTGTTTAAAAGCCCCCAGTGTTATGTTAATGAGTAAAGTTTTATGATAAATGCTAGCTTGGGTTATGAATTCCAAAAGCATGAACTAAAAAGAATACTGACCATAGCTGGTGTGCATTAATGTGTTTTAATGGATGTAAGCTAGAAGAGGAAGAAACCTTCCATTTTCCATCAGATCTTCCTTGTATCGATTGTACTATCAGTGCAAGTTAGTGCAACACCCACTGTAACTATCACTGTCCAGAGGTAGGAAGTGCAGCTAATAGTTTCCAATAATATAATGTTAGTCCCTCTAATGAATAATATTTTCTACATAAAAATCCCAATTATTTTTATATTACATCTATCCTATAACAGAAACGCAAAATAGCAAAACATCTAGCTCCAATATCAGGAAATAAGTCTATAGCAGATGCAGGGGCTATCACCTCACCCAGTCTGTGGTCCCCGCAGGGACTTAAACTGACACCATGCTGCAGTCAGCCTTAAAGAGACTCTAAGCCTAAAAGTTAGCAATAAGAAAGCTTGAAAACAGAAAAACATCTACCCCACCACATGAATAAATAAATACCATAAAAATAGCAAAGGTGTTAAAGGAAAGTGCGCTTTTTAACCTAAATGCAATATTTATTTTAGTGAGGAAAGACTCATGACAGTGCATGGGTCAAGCAGTTATCAGCCTTTGATTTGTATGATGCAGTGATATGAGACTATATCGTCTCTGCAGCCAGTGACTCATGCTAAGTGTAACAGAAACTATATATGGTTACCACAGTAGAGAATAAATCCTGTAGAATATTCTGGAAATGTGGAGTAAAAACAGTAAAATAATTATGGGAGTTTTCCCCAAAAGACAAGCCAGATACTCAAGAGTTTGCTTTTAACCCAAACCATGTTTTCTAATGAAGCAGAACTCAAGGTCAGAGCCAGCAAAAAACCCAGTCACCAAACTGTGACAGAAATTGTGACTAAGAGCTGGATGGAGAACAGTCAATTACAGGGGTTTGCCATCAAAATGTCACTACCTCTGTGAAACTGGGTGGGCAGGGAAGACTGGGTCTCAGACTTATAAGGCACTATTGTAGATGTTTGACAGTTCAAAATGAAGCCAGCACTGAAATATTATTTAAGGATTGGCTGTCACTTTAAAACCAGAGAGGGTATCTCTGGTGGATGGTGGACTTGGGCTTCTCTGAGTGGGAAGTCTTGACTGATGGGGAGCTGCTGCTGTCAGCTGCTGCTGCTGCTGACAACTGTACTGTGGTTTGTGCACTGGACCCTGGGAATGAGGCCTCTGGTTGAGCTGCTGATTGATGAAAAGTTTAGTCTGATCTATCTCCCGGCACATCATGGTTTCTGGCACAAATGGGTTGTGCTTGGGATGAGGCAACAACACTCCAAACCCAGCATGCAGTGAGCATTCAGCATTTAGAAAGCCAAATCCCACCTCGCATGGAACAACTGGAAGTTGGGTTGATACCTGGATTGATCAGAGGGAGAGTATGGGGATGCTCCAGATGCTGCAGGAAATGCAATGTCACTTTAATGTAACTTTCTATACAACACTTCTGTTTTCCTTTGCACAGTCTGAGAGATTTCCTGAGTTTACTTCTTTTACAACCTGAAACAAGTTAGCTATGCTACTTTAGCAGGTGGGTTGGGAGGTTGGCATTTCGTTAGTCAGTGCTATCCCACATTGTCTCAATTAGATAAAAACAAGAAAAGGTCAAGAAAAATCCAGTTGTAGAACAGAAAGCTATGCCTAGGAGAGGAAAAAGGGAAAAGAGGAAGGATACGGTAGCATTTGCTGTCACTGTATCATTTCTAGCCAGGTCAAGGAAAAAATCTTGCTTCCTACCTTGATAAACCATTAGTAATAGGTCAGGAGTCAGCTGCTTCCTTTATCAGCATAGGGAGCTTAAATGTCAACGATTAAATGTTTCCATGGAGATCCCCTGAGCTTCACTAATGTGGGCACATTATTTACACCCACACTGCTGGAGAAATGAGAATGACGGCACGTTTTTCTGATGTGCCCCAGCATATCTGAAGGAAATGCTGCAGCTGGACTCTGAAACAGCACCTCAGAACACACAGGCATATCTCAGGGATGTGAGAGAAACCTGTTCATCTCATTTTGGCTTTTGTTGGAAGGGAGCAGCCAGCGTTTTTACTGTTGCATTCTGGAGAGATGACTCCAGTGCAGAGGGATTGTCACAGCTGCTCAATAGTAAAAAATGAATCCTTGCAGGAGGCTGCAGTAGGTAGCACATCAACTCTGTGACCTACATAGGCTGCAAACACTTTAGTTGTTAATTTATTTCATCTGGGGAAAGAGGAGATAAATTCACAATCAGAGGAGTGGAGGAATATCTTGTTTGTTCCAAATTGGTTCAGCCTGGTTCAAGCTGATTATTTTGCATGGGAGTCACTCCAGAGTGACTTTCTCCATTAGTATTAATAACTGAAGTGTGAAAATTACTGGTGTTATTTTGATGAATATTTAATCTGCCATTTAAATAAACTGATTTTCATGCCTTTCCATAAGCATGCAAGTTATGATGATATGACTGTAAGTGAATTTTGACGTCATGTCCACACTTATACAGCATGTTCCTGAATATTTGCTTTCCATCTTTGGTGATGTAGAATGGATATTTTTAGGCAAACCAGGACGAAGTGCCATGGGACTTGCTACAGCACCTTCTGCAGCCTGAGCAACTGCATGCACGTGCCTCCCAAAATACATTGCCAATCAAATATTTTGATGTATAATTGTTGGGGCACCCCCCTCCCCTCGGGGTGATGGGCCCTGGGTGGGAAGCATGGTTTACACGGGGTTCCCTGACCCCTGCTCCCTGGTCACATGTACCCAAGCTCTGTACCCCATTGGCTGCTCACGGCCCTGCCCGGGGAACTCTGGGGGTTGCCCAGGGGTGGTCAGTCTGGCCAGACACCCAGCCATGAGGGAGCTGGGAAGAATAAAGAACATCCATGAACATCCATAAAAATACCGTCTCCTGATTCTTCCCACGGGCAAAGCTGTCTTCCAGAGAAGGTTGCAGACACCTCACTGCAACAGATGGTGGAGAATGGCGGCATTTGAAGCGATCCTGTGAAATCTCTGGAGACATTCAAAAGAGAAACAGCAAAGGTTCTGAAGAATCCACAGGAATCCGTGAGTACAAATTCCCTGGGTTTTCTTTCCTTCCTGTGCTCTGGCTGTTTCCTCTTGGACTGTGGAAGAGCCATGGGTAGAATCAAGGCTCAAAGGGAGATTTATCTTAAACTGGAAAAGGCGCTTGAACAACAATATGCAAATTTTAGCCTTACTCAAGCCAAGAAAGAACTAAAACACTTCCTAAAATGGTTGTTTCAAAACTTTTTCTATGTCTCTTGGGACTTGGCTCTTACCAAAGACGTTTGGGAAAAGGTTTATAGTGAATTAATTTCTCGATCGAAACATATGCCGATGGAAGAACATTTCCATGAGTATTACCTAATTACAGAGGCTGTTGAGCAATTCATTGGCGACCGCGAGACCACGCGGTCCTCCCATCACGTGCTCCCCGGCAGTGTGCGTCCTGCTGTGGGCTCTGCCACTGCTGTGGGCTCTGCCATGGCTGTGGGCTCTGCCACGGCTGTGGCGAGCACGCCCCCGGGCCCTGGGCCCACTGCGAGAGAGGGCGAGGTATCTCCTGTAGGCAGGCAGGGTACCGCGGACTGCGGCCTTGGCAGCAGCCACGGCAGCGGTGCTGAACGCGCCTGGCTCGCAGCCGAGAAGTGCCTGCCCGACCCCGCGCTCCATGGAGTGCCAAGAGAGGCATGAATGCCTGGCCGGTGTGACTATAATAGCGCGGAAAGAGGCTGCAGAGGCAGTGGTGTGACTATAGCAAAGGCTAGAAGTAGAGGCGGCGGCGGAGAAGCTCCAAGGAGCAGCGGCCAGGCCGGCAATGTGGCCGGGATGGCGAGCAGCAGCGGCCGAGCCGGTGGCGCGGTGCCGAACTGCTACAGGACCAGTGCAGCCAGAGGCAGCTCCGGGTGGTGGAGTCACGGCAGTGGGGGCGAGCAGCGCGGCCCAGCCCGGCCACAGGAGGCCTCCCAGCTCGCGCCCCGGAGGAACCACCATGCAAACTCCAGAGCGGGCACGGCTGGGCCAGCATGGTGGAGCGGCCAGAGAAACCCCACGCAGATGACAACAGTGAAAAAGCCCAACTGAGACGTTAGTATTGGAGGAGCAGTGACGGCGCGAGACCAGCGGCCACGCAAGCACGTGATAGGAGAAGTCTTGGCAACGAAGGTTTTGGGGATTATCCAATGGTATAATGTAAAGCAAAATTATGGTTTTATAATACAAAATGACACAGGAGAGGATGTTTTTGTCCATAGAACTGCAATTGTAAAAAATAACCCAAATAAGTATATCTGCAGCGTGGGGGAAGGGGAGATTGTAGAATTTAATATTATTTTGGGAAAGAAGGGCCCACAGGCAGCCCATGTGACTGGACCTAATGGGGTGCCAGTCAGAGGCAGTTACTATGCACAAAGTTGAAGTTATTGTAAACAATATCCATGCCAGCAATCCCCCTACCCTCAGCCTACCTTCTCCTATTACCCAATACCCTATAATCCCCGGTTTCCAGTTTTCCATCCATTCTCTCACAAAGCCTTGTTTTTCCCAGTTCGTTTCCCCAAAATTCCCCTCCAATGCCAAGTGGGGGATGAAAAGAAGAAAAAGGAATTAACTATCTTTGTTTGAAGTTCTATCAGGTACAGATGAAAAAGACCCTCTCCTACCTCAGTTTGCCCACAAAGTGTTCAGAGGGCATCCATCTCTCCTACCAGCTCTAGGATGCTCCAGAAATGCTCTGTTTAAACGTTTGGCGTTCAGAAGGTTGCTTGTGTTCTTTTGAGGTTGTTTTTGTTATTTTGATTAAAAAAAAAAAAAAAAGAGTGAGATGTTGGGGCACTCCCTGGGGTGATGGGCCCTGGGTGGGAAGCATGGTTTACACAGGGTTCCCTGACCCCTGCTCCCTGGTCACATGTACCCAAGCTCTGTACCCCATTGGCTGCTCATGGCCCCTTCCCAGGGAACTCTGGGAGTTGCCCAGGGGGCCAGTCTGGGCCAGAACTCCAGCCATGAGGGAGCTGGGAAGAATAAAGAACATCCATGAACATCCATAAAAATATCGTCTCCTGATTCTTCCCACGGGCAAAGCTGTCTACCAGAGATTGTTGCAGATACCCCATTGCAACATATAATAACCTAATAGAATACATAACTGTATATTTTAAGGCAGTACAGGCATGATTAGAGATGAGCAATAATAACCTATACAGTTTTCCATTAAAGAAAAATTCAGAGTGAAATCTTTCCTCAGACACTGCTGTCCAGATGCGGTAGGATTTTCCATGAACTATCCTTTTTTCCTCATAAGATGCAAAGCCATTGGAGACACAATTGACAAATATGTATGACAGAAATATCTGAAATGTCTATCAAATCAAATCAGATATGCCATGTGCAGCTTAGATTCCCAACTCCTCCACTACCCCTGCCTTTCACATAAAGTGGATCAGCCCCAGAGCCACGCAGCCTTCTCCCAATCCCTGAACGTGTTGGCTTGTACCAAATCCATTATACTTGTTGGCTTTGCTGTAGATGCAACAGGGACGAGATAAATCGCTTTTCACTTCCTTCCCAGACACCCAAAGCCCTAGAGGAAGCAGATTTTGGTTTTTGCGGAGAGAGGATAGGGATTTCTAGCTGGACATAGGCAGGGCTAGAGGATGGAGCAGAAGCTCTTAGAGCACTGGAAGCTGGCAGATGTGTGTTTCCTGAGTCCTGGATGCCCAGCAAAGCTCCACTGTGCTTGATTAGAGAAGAGGCTGAGTCTAGACCTGTGTCTTTACTGAACAGCTGGGTTGTAGCCATGCTTTTGCAATAGTATTCTTGGAAGTACCACTCTGTCTGATGGCTTTTCTGGGAAGGTAGCAGAGCACCACTAACTCTGATTTAGAGCACAGCTTAAATTAAGTCCTTCCTGGAACCTTCCTGGAAGTGTGGCTGATTCGTAGGAAGATGCAAAGATCCTCCTTGTATAAAATCTGTTAAAGCTATTTGTTTACCATTTTAGAAAAGCAAAACACTGCTAGTGAGGACAGTCTTCTGGATGTATAAGGACCACATGGACAAATTAATTAAAAAACAGAGTTGAACTGATACTGATCCTGCTTCAAACAAATTGTGCTTTGAATAAATGCAAGACACAAAAAAAATAAGTAGGTTCACAGTGAATTTAAAAGAGAATTCTTCTGTTACCAGTAATGCTAATGAACTCATTAGCTACAAAGTGGATTTTTGATCTGGATACCCTTTACAACACTGAACTTGAAATAAATCCATATTATTAAACATTAAAAAAATGTAGCAATGGAATATCTAAGTATTTTTAATAGAAAACTGAACTGGCTGCTTCTTGTCAGTAGTCTTGTTCTGATTCAGGCTAGGAAAAAAAAATGACCCCAGTTTCATGGCTGTCAATGGAGGTACCTCTCTCAGTGTAGAAATTAGAGGGCCATTACCAACAAGTATAAGAGGGTTGTTCTTATTCATTACCACATAAATCTCAAATGTCCCTGACAGGTGACTGACTGAATGTGTGAGAATCCAGTGAATCTGTGAGACTTAAGCTCAGGTCATAGAAATCTTGTTCAGTACATTGGGGAAATCTACAGTGTTATTTCTTTAGTTATTCTTCTTCAGAGGGCCTTGGCCCTTTTTACCTCAGCTGGATTTGATCCAGCTGATCAGGCAGCTCACACACATTTGGTAATGGGATCTGCAGAAACCCAGGGGTGGTACAAGGAAACACTCAAAGTACCTGCAGTCAACTCACTTTTGATGTATCCTGGTTGGAGCTCAGTCATGTCATAGAGGCAAAGACGACACATGGGCTCCATTCAGAATTAGTTCAGGTCCAGTTGGGTAATTATCTAATGGCTAATAAGTGGTGATGCTTCATGCGCCCTGAGGTACCTGTCAGATGTACCACATCCCCAGAAGGAGTACAGAGTGAGAGGAAACACATAAAGCACATCTCTTTCCACAGGTCCCCTGCTTTACTCCCCAGCCCATGCTCACATTCACACCTTTATATTTCAGTCATGAGCACCAGTGGTATGCAGGACATACCTTACCTAACCTTTATAAAGATTAAAGACAAAGCATTAAGTGCAGCAGGAAACAAAGAGAGAGAATTGTGGCTAATCAAGCTGAGGCATAGGGACCAAATTCCAAGGCCCTGACCACATCCCAGGGTGCAAAGTCCATTTCTTGTTTCGTCCTGCCTTCGGGCCGTTGGTAAACCCTGTCCAAGGGAGACCTTTGGAGGACTCATTTTCCTGAAGATCATCAGCCCACTTCACTCATCCCCAGACAGATGGGCTACCTACCATGCAGCACCGTTTCCTGGAATGTCGTTATTCACTGAGGTTGAGGGTTGATACTGCTATTTTGACTTTCTTCCCACTTTGAAAGGATAAATCTATATAACAAGGAGTTAGAGAAGCATGTCTGATACTCAGTTTAAATCTAGACATCCAACAGAGAAAAATACTGCCATATACGCCTTGCAAAAGAACATTCTGTTCCATTTTTAAGAACATAGAAGGATATAATCTGTATTTTTTTTTTCTACAAAGAAAAAGTAAAACACAAAGAAAGTAACTTTCACTGTGACTCAGGCTTTAACATCTTTTGTTTCTGCATGTTTTTTCACACTGCTGCTCACTTTTTGTGCAAGTACCATGTACCCTTTTAGAGACCCATAGGAATTGTTCCAAATTTTCAGTACAATATTTTATATCATATTTTTCTTTATATCGTACTTTTGTCAATATGGCAGGCTTTATTACTGTGCCATGTTGCATCCCGAGCTGTGAAGAACAGCCTACTTGCTTTAGATCTTTAACGTGGAAAGAAGGATGATAACTATTGATCCTTGCCAGACGATACATGAAAATCTGACACTTCAAATAAAATGAAAACTTTTACAAAATGAATGTTTAATTTCAGCAAGTCTTGAGATAGGGAAAATCATAAGTATATCTAGTCCAAGAATACGACTGTAGCAGTAGCTAGTATCTGGCAGAGATAGCACAGAGAAAATATTCTTTCCCACCTTCTTCTTTTGACTGTGTCTTTCCTTCCTTTCACACTAAATGTAGTTTAGTTTAGTTGAAGCCCTTTTTCTGTATTTTTTTTTTTTAATCTGTGGGGCAGCATTTTTTTATCTGGGCCTGGGAAGGAAATAGTTTGATTTTATATTGAAAATGTTACAGAACTTTACATAGCAATTACAGAATTATTATAAATACATGCACATGCAGAAACAATATTTAAAGTTCTTTGCTACTGCTGCATAGCCCATTACTGAATTTTCAGTCTGTGGGAACACAGAATAGAATACTATTACTTACTTTAAGTAAGTATTCTCTTTGATTTCAATCAGCCTTGCATTAAAATAAAATCTGTCTTGATTTCTTGCCTGCTTATCTTGTGCATAAATATTACATAAAACAATGATGAGTAGCATTATTTTTGGCTGTGTGTGCTTTTCAGTGTAGGTGGAATGACACAATACAAGACCATTAATAAAGATGCAGCTCCTGTTCTTTAGACTTCTCCAATTCAAGACCTTCCCGATCAAATCTTTCACATTTAAAGAAAAAGGGACTAGACAGGTAATGCACCTGAGGCTTCTATCCAATAGCATAAATAGCTTGTCCTTGCTTCCCTTTTCCACATGCCTACATGTTATTTCTGCATGCTCTTACACTGAGCACCATGCTGTATTTTGTAGCAGTCTGTGCAGGAGACCTGTGCTGATGTTCCGAGTTGTCATGAGCTGGGACAGATCCCCAGGGCTAGCCTGTGTCTTTGGAATTGCTTAGAAATGCAAGACAGACAGTAAGAGGCTGAAGCAGCCAGTCTGTAATGCCCTGCAGAAAGAAATGAATGTCTAGTAACAAGCTCTCCTGTTTTATTACCAATGCTACTGTACAGCAGGAGGCAAAGAGGATATTTGTTTGAATTCTGTGAAAAATGCATTATTTCTTTCCCTAGTTTATTTTCTTTATAATTTGTCCACGCAAATGTGTGCAGATAGATCCATGTGACTGGCTGGATGTGACAGAGACATGTCTGGGTGATGCTGTGGCTGAACTAGAACTCAGCGGAGTCAACTTGATGGAGTCAACTCAACTCAATCTTAGAGAAGATATCGTATATTCATACAGGCCTTTTGCTGACCCTGAATTTATTACAGATAAGTAGGACCAGGGTCCCCAAAGTATTCTGTAGAAACACTTATTCTTTCCATTCCAGTAAGTTACCAAGTGTTGTTTATGAGTATGAACAGAAACAGTTGTTTCTGTTTATGAACAGAATTCAACACTGATGCTTGCTGTCAGGAGAAGAGCTCTTGCTGTGATCTCAGTCCTGCAATGCTCATACTGAACCTGCTGTGGAAGATGAGGTGTTTATGGGAGGAAATTCTCATTCCCTCTATTTTCCTCATTCAGAAGTGCAAGCCTTGATACACTTTGCACAACAGAAAACATTCTCCAAACAAACCTCATAGCCTCTTGGAATCACTTGTTAGCATTAGTTTGTTAATGGTATATTACAAAGGTCACACCATCCCCTAAAGTTTACTTTGAAATGTTTTCTAGAAGGGAAGCAAAATACATCTAGCTTGAAGCAGTCAATTTTAACACAACTAATATCATAATATATTTAATAACCTTCTAAAGTATGTAGAAACCTAGAATATGCTCAGTTTTATCACTGAAAAAACAAACCTGCAGAAAATGTCCCTTTCTCTCTCTTTCTCTCACTCTTTCTATTTTTTAATAGTAAATCATGATTAGGTTGTAAATTAAGTTTTCTTTTTCTCGAGCTTCTTCTTCTGTGCCCAAGGCATAATTATTCAGGCATAATTCTCGATCAGTCATTCAGGAAGGATTAAATGCCTCTTGGTTTATATAGGTTATCTGAATGATAACATGCTGGTCTCTGCTGCTTGCTGGGGATGGGCTGTGTTACTGCCCATCCTGCACCTCAGTCTCAGACAAATGTGCATTTCCAAGTCTCCATTTATGTCTTCAGCTAGGGTTGGAGTAGTAAATTCTTTTTTTAATAAGACATATAAAAATCCTCTGTCATGACACATGAATAACTATGCAGCTGTTATTTGTTTAATACACCATTTCATTCCATATATATTGTTTATCCTAAAAAAACCCACAAAAACCCCAGTAATTTTGTCAGGCTTGCATACATTGAGTTTGACTTTTCAGCATCTCTTTTTCTGACACCCAGCCATAGTAAGGCAAAATTCTGTAACAGGAAGGCAGATGCAAATTTTGACATCCAACACTGTACAGAGGTTAAGACCATCACCAATAGCACTATTTCATCAGGGAGTGGCTTAGCATGTGTTTTCTTTATTTTTTTTTTTAACATAACCCTCCCCGCCGAGGTTTGATGTTGTTGAATGTCAATCAGGCTGTCTATTGTTTATTGCAATGTTGTTGGAGTTTCACTCCTAGCAATGTACACAGACTTGGTGAATAAAACTTGCAAAGCAAAACTATGTGGCTGGGCATTCTATGCCTGAAATGTTTCATTCCTAGGTCTAAAATGGTCACTGTGGTTTTGCATTAGAGTTTTCCTAGTTCTCAGAAACCTAAATAGCTGACTATATTAAAGAGGTGTGTTTCTGCTGTGTGCAATGATTGTCAGCTCTTTGGATTCACATGCTCAAGTCTGTTAGAGTTGTTTCAGCAGGAATGCATTTGACAGCAAATTTTCCCTGAAGTTATGGAAAGTTATAAACTGTGTTGATTTCATCAGATATTTTCCCGTGGAAAGAAATTGAGAAAAACCACATAGGATCAGAATGGAGAATATGCATTTATATAGAGAAAGATAGATAAAGGTATTGTTCAATTTTCATTTGTTTTAATCATCCCAGCTAGAGTTAACAGATCTGGGTGAGGTAACTACAGCTATTGCACATCTGTCTGCTACATGCCTCAAAACATTTGCAGGCATGTGAATAAAAGTATTATTCCTGAATTTTTTTCACATTTTTAGGCACATGTGTCCACTATATTGTGCTAATGTTGCTTGAGTTTTTTTAGAATCATGTTATAGCAAGAGATTAAGNTTTTAGAATCCTGTTATAGCAATAGATTAAGAAGTGTACCAAATATGACATTGCTGTTCAATACAATTCCATCTTTAATTTTCCTTTAAATTTAATTTCCTGATGTCTTCTGAAAGATTTAGCCCATTGTAGTCTTATATGCAATGGTTTTGTCATGTCTCTCCATGAGTATTTCCTAAAGCCAGTAGAGCACTCACTGACTTTTAACGTAGATATGAGTTTATTTAGTACTGTTACCAAGAGTTTGTTCTCACAATGTTTTTTCTCTGAACAACAGTAATGTTCAACTTGTAGCAAGGCAATTGGATTTCTCACACAATATAACTTGTCAAAATCAGTCTGTTTTGCACTGAAGGGCTGAAGTGTAATCTTCCAACTTCTTAGTACTTTCTGTGTAGTAAAATTTGATCACTGCTTTGTTTAAACCATATGGACCTATGCATCTGGATAATTGCTGCACTACTTACCCAGCTTCTGGGTACTCTGACCTCAGCAATGTCTCTTGCTTTCTTTGATTATTTTATTTCCTTTTCCTTCTGAACTTACACAAACACAATAAAGAACCAAGACCCTGAACCACCAAGCAGAGATTCCTGCAATTGGAAGCAATGAGACTATGATCTGAAGGAGCTGTCAGTCTGTGCCATGAGAGCCACCACACACCTCCTGCTCTCTGAGACAGGGACTGGAGTACTCAATAGGCTCACAATGCTCTTGAAGACATGCTGTCATCATTTGGCTTTAAGAAAAAAAATTATCTCTTGTACCTATTCACAGAAATTTTCTTGTCACATTCCCATCATTATTAGGTTCATGTATTGACTGGTAGTTTAACTGAAGGCTATGGACTTCTGAAGTTTAAGCCTAGGTAGTTTTGCTTGATCATGTACTTGCAATTCATATTTTCCTAATATTGTTTTGTCTATGTAATTTAAATTTGTCTGGGATTTAGTTTTTGGTTGGTTGGTTGGTTTGGTTTAGTTTTTTTTTCTTTTCCACAGTGCCAGAACTCTGTAGCTGGTGCATTCACCAATGTCCTGCTGTCTGTTTGGCATGCCAATACCTATTTGTGTGCTGTTTTGTCTCTTCATCTGCTGCTTCTCT
>VZTN01025006.1:3240-16642 GCA_013400515.1 Erpornis zantholeuca
AAAAAAAAAAAGCCACAAACAAACAAAAACCCTCCAAATCACCACAAAACACACAAAACAAACCAACAAAATCCCACCAAAACAAACCAACACACAGTCAAAACCACCAACTATTTCAAATGTCATCTGTTTTATGTATTTTTTTAAACCATTATCTTCCCACTTAGTTGGTCTGTATTTGTGGTTGCATCAAATACTGAAACAATGCCATGTGGGGTATTCTGACCTGGCATAGCACACAGAGACATAAATAAATAAATAAATAAATAAATAAAATAAATAAATCTCATATCTTACTAAGCAGTCATTATAGTACAATAATGTCTTCCCTGAATTATTGTTGCTTTGTAATCTCAGTTCAACTCCAAAAAAGTCAAAATCTAAGCATGAAGGCTAGCCTACCAATACATATCTTGAGAAATTTTACTTGCTGTAACAGCAACAGTATACCATATTAACTACACAATATTCAAGACTCAAGCTATGAAGTCAGAATGTTCTTTGGAAAACAAGCTAACTGGCACTTCACTCTGTCAAGACACAAATGGGTTAGGAAGAACAGGGGGAAGTATGTAATTAAGCCTTACAGATAGGCTAAGATACTTGATACCCAGATGAAGGGAAGATTGCACAGGATTTCAGTTTCTTTTATTTTAGCCTTTTTTCCTTTGCAAACCTAGCATCTGTAGATTTCCTCAAGCATCACTGAAGCAGATGCTTATAAACACACTTCAGCATATTTAAATGACGTTTTGTGATAAACCAGGACGAGTAAAAAGAAATACTTGAGCAGAGGCTCAAGACAGAAGAATAAGCATAATTGACTGACACTCAAACACTCATATCCTGACATACAATGAAGCTGAAACCATGTGCTTTTGGATACTAGGACAGCATTTTGCACTGAGATAAGTTTTATTTTTCAGAAAAAAATGTTATCTTTCAGACTGATAACACTCAATGCTTCTCAGTTAAGGAAGGCACATCCAACCCTAACATTCAAATTGTTTTAAATAGGGGGACAGAAAAAGAGGCAACATTAAAACACTTATATTAAACAATAATCAATTTATTAAACAGCTATGAAGTTTCTTCAAATAAAGTTTTATGGGATATTTTCATCTTTTATTAACTTTTCTACATGTGTCTAAATAAAAGATGAAAAAATGATGCTGCCAAACACAGCACAAGTAATCTTAATGTCTAACTAAACTGTTCTGAATTAAATGTGTATCAATTCCGTATTATAGTAAGAAACTTAAGACTACAGTTTTGTACTGTGACAATCACGCAGGTACTACAGACTCCAGATTATTTCACAATAAAAAAAGTCTGCAAGTATCTGCACTTAAAAGGTGCATAGTTTACATTCTTCAATGTAGAATTTGAAAGCAACTCAGGAAAATGGGAGATACCTAATGTAATAAATAGCAAGCAGAAGTGTGACTTCATTTTCTGCAGCAAGCCCAGAAGACAGTTGCAACAGCTCATTTGCTAAGAAACACAGATTAAGCTGTTTTTTCCAAAGGTTTCCCCCAATTAGTACAGAATTCAGCTCAAGGTCTCTGTCTTCATTTCTACTACCATCACTGGGACTAGACCTAGTTACCAGCAGACTAGCTTTCCTTTTTTCTAATTATGATGTTCTGAAATTGTTATATCAAATGAAGAACAAAGCCTGTCAGTAAAAAGAGCATTTCCCAAAGTTTGTATAATTTTTTTTTAAAAGAACAAAAAAATATCTATTATGAAGAATATTTTTGTAGAATATAATAAAAATGTACAAATTACAGTCTCTGCTATGTAAATCCAGCAATTCAAATAAAACTTCTTTAATGAACTGCTGTAATTTCAACTCTAGTATGTCACCCGAGAGATTCAAATACACAACAAAGGAAACAATAAATTAGGGAAATTTATCAACCAGCCAAGTATATCTCACTTGAGCTATCAGTACAGTTTATTGAGAAAAATCTTTCCCTATACATTTCAGTCTAAAAAGAAAAATTCAAACCATTAAATACTATGCAGGCATAATGATATAACAATACTAGTATGCATATCTTGCACACTAGGTAACAGAGGCATAACATCCATGTTAAGACAGAATACACAGGCTACCTGTTGATATACGAGTTCAACAAGTTCTTGCAAAGTTTCATCTGCAGTGACCCAGCCATTCACTGTTTCGGCAAACTGCTCTATTTCAGTTTCAAAACAACCTGGTTGCTCGGCGAGGTGATTTAGAAAGTCTTGTACATATTCTGCCAAAGTCAGATAGCCATCATATCCATCTTCAAAGGAAGAATCCTATAGCAGTGAAAGAATATGCCAGCTATTTAAATGGAACCTTAAACAAAGTTGTCACACTATCTCCAGAAATAACCATATAGCCCTTAGTCTTGAGTAACTCCTGATGCTCTGCACACTTGATAGTGATCTTTATTACACGTTTCACTTAAACATTTTAGCAAATATAGACCTCTGCATCAAAAAACTCCAGTAGTCAAGAACTAGGTAACATGTTTTTATAGAGATTAAGGTCTCCCAGCAAAACACATCAAAAGACAGATTAAAAAGAAATTAGTTTGCCAAATTGACTGTAAGATTAACTAACAAACTAACACGTAAGTATACCTGCTAAGAATAAAATTACCAAACTGAGGCTCAACACCCTTTCCTGATGCACACACAAACAGTGCTACAGCTATATGAACTGTAGAAGAAAAAATAATTGATAATTGGAAACAAAATATTTTGAGCTTACCTAGAGTCCAAAAGTGCTCCAAAATATGCAGGAGGGAGAGAAATTACAGAAATACAATACAGTGTAATGTTCCCATGTATAAAATATAGCCAGGAAATAATGCATACTTTATCAATGTTTATGCTCCTGCTGATGGAACAGAAAGCCACTCTATTGGGTTTGTGTGGCCAGGTTTTGGTAGCTGGGGGAACTGTAGGGGTAGGTTCTGTGAGAAGCTGCTGGAAGCTTCCCCCATGTCTGGCAGAGCCAATGCCAGCCAGCTCCACGATGGACCTGCCGCTAGCCAAGGCTGGGCCAATCAGAGATAGCAGTGATGCCTCGGGGATAGCATAGTTAAGAAGAAAAAATAGTTATTGCGCAGATGTAATTGGGGCCAGAGGAGAGTGGAGTGATAATATGTGAGAGGAACAACTCTGCAGACACCAAGGTCAGTGCGGAAGGAGGGGCAGGAAGTGCTCCGGGCCCAGAGCAGAGATTCCCTTGCAGCCCATGGTGAAGACCATGGTGAGACAGCTGTGCCCCTGCAGCCCAGAGAGGGCCACAGGGATGCAGAGATCCACCTGCAGCTCCTGGAAGAGCCCATGCCGGAGCAGGGGATGCTTGAGAGGAGGCTGTGATCCTGTGAGATGCCCGTGCTGGAGCAGGGTCCTGGCAGGGACCTGCAGACCCATGGAGGAGCCCATGCTGGAGCAGGTTTCCTGGGAGGACTTGTGATCCTCTGGGGGACCCACGCTGGAGCAAGAGAGACTGACTCCTCTCCTAAAGCAGTGGCAGGAACAATGGGTGATGAACTGACCATAACCCCCATTCCCATCTCCCTGTGCCACTGGGGGGGGAGAAGGTAGAGCTGGGAAATGGGGGGAAGGTGTTTTTAAAGTCTTATTTTACTTCTCATTATCCTGGCTCTGATTTTTGTTAGCAATAAATTAAATTCATATCTCTAATTCAAGCCTGTTTTGCTCATGACAGTATTTGGTGAGTGATCTCCTCCTGGTCCTTACCTCAACTCATGAACATTTGTTATATTTTCTCTCCCCTGTCCAGCTGTGGAGGGGAGGGAGAGAGAGGCTTTGGTGGGTGCCTGGCATTCAACCAGGGGCAACACACTAATTTTGTCCATTCAAAAATGAATGTATGTAACAGTCTCTAAAGTCAATGCTGTCCTGGATAATTACAATGCTGTTATATGAGAGGAATAGCATAGGAAGCAATATACTTTGTGATGTAACTAGTAATAACACAGTACCAATAATTCACCTTTTCATACTGTACAAAAGATTGTGAGAAGTATCTTATGAGATCTCAGAAGAGCAAGCAGGAACCTGAAGAGGGACTGCTAAAGAGCTGACATAATTAGTGATTCAAGACATAAGGGTAATATATAAGATATCGGAATTCTCAACTGATCTATTATTTAATGTGAAAAAGATTTAAATATATCTAATGCAATGAAAAATCCAGCTAAAAATGATAACCACTTTTTCTTTACTTAGTGGACATAAATACACTGTTAAGGTTTATAATTACATTCTCCCTCTCCCCACCATCCCTCCCTTAACAAGGGGATATCCTTTACTTTCTGTCTTCAGAATGCCTCATTCCCTCCTCTACTGCAAAACGACATGGATCTGTGAAAGATAAAAGCTCTGGATATGAACTGTGGAGAAAGAGATACACATTGCTGAAAATAAAGTATTGGCATTAATTTCACAACCTGTAAAGAATGTGTTGAGAAAAATTCAGATTTTCCAAAATTCTTTAAAGACCCATGTTGTAAGGGTATACAACTTAAGCTAATGAGGGACACATCAATATAACAGAAGAAAATCTAGAAAGGTTTCATATGATGTTTAATTAAGTAGAATATTTTCCCAGTGAACAATACTGAAGACAAAGTTAATGTGGCCCAGCAGAAATGGGAAAAAAAATATGGATTTAAGGAAATGGTGGCAAATCATTATTACTCATAAGGATAAAGCCTTCAACAACCTGATCCAAGTTGATTTTGGTCTGAGTTGGGATTGGACCAGAGGAACTTCAGAGGTCCTTTCCAACCTAAATTATCCTATGATTCTAATGGTTTAGAGCTTATGAAGCCAAAGAATAAAAGCTAACAAGCCTCTAACTTGCTAAATATTCTATTTCTCTAAAGGAAATCAAATTTTACTAGGCAATTTCAAATAGCTCAGTAAAAGTTTTGTACAACAAACTATTTTGGTCCACAGAACTGACATTATTGTGCAACAACTGCAGCTTAGTTGCATACAGAAAAACTAGTATCTCTTCAAGCAACCTGTTTGAAAACTCTCCAGCCAAGTTGCAGGGGATGCAGCTGCTGTAACTAGTAAAAGACACTGCTCTTTCTGAAAGCCATCAGGTTGTTATGAGATCCTCATTTAGTAGAGAGGAAGGCATATTCCTCTCATCCTCACCTGATAAAAATTCACTCTTGGAGGAAACGTCCTTGTTCTGCAAGGGACTCCAATCCCATTTGGTATACTGGTGTCCTCGTATTCATACTCCTCTTCCCATTTTGTAATTAAAAGGCTAACCACAGAGGCTAAACTCAGCACCACATTAATCTACCTATACTAATTATGCAACTTCAAAGGCAGTCCGGGTTTTAGTAACTATGCCAGGGAACAGAACAAATGGGAGAGGAAAAAATAATAATTCCAAATTTATGTTGTATATTGCTAAATTGGGAACACTCGATACTTAAAAAACTAATTAGATTTAGTCCAGTAACTTCTAGACATAAACTGCTCATGTTTCTCACTGGCAGATTTTAAACTTTAACAAAGGAGATAGAACCACGTACTGTATCAACTAAGGGGAAGTAAAAGAAATTCCTCTTGGTCATTTTTAAGCAGCAGTTAGCTAATAGGAGGCTATAAGTTCACAGTCATTACAAATTTACGATTCAAAGACATGAAAGTCGACTAGAAATTTTCTAATAATCTCAATGATTTCTCAGTCAAGCCAACACTTCTAATCATTCTCCTTTATGTTTGATAGCTATCAGATAGGATCTTGGATTATTCACAACAAAAACAAGAGTCACTAACTTAAAGAAAATAGATTTGCTTCTCTTCTACTAAGAATCAGTTTGTGAGTTTAAAGACAACAATGAAAAGGCTAAGTAGGTACTGAAATTCCTCCAAGTTACATAAAGATAAAACCAGAAAGTCTATGGAAAAGATCCACGAGCCAAATTTGCTCTCTGGCTCTGTTTCAGTACATGTGCTAATTACCACTTTCCTATACCTGAAAAGTATTCTCATCATTTCCACTTAGGAACTTAGTCACCAATAATTTATTATTGGTTTGATTTCTTGAGACTTCTTAGGAACAAGTTTTGGTTTTTTATCTTCAGATTATATCTACTCAGCAAGTACGCAATAGTTATTGCAAAATTAGGTATAAAGACTGTTGCAAGTACAAACCTCATATGACATAAATAGGTGATTTAATTGGCACCTTAATGTATGACTAAAAGTATAAACCCCACCAGTGAGGCTGTTTAGCCTTCTTTTGGAAATTAGTTGAAGAAAAAAAAAAAAGAGGTGGAGGGGAAATTCCACCTAAGAGAATCCAAATCTCACTCCTAAAACTATGAATTGAGATAATTATGCCCTTCTGATAGAGTAACAGTCATTATTTTCATATACCCATGTCAGAGAACAAGTCTGACATTTCCTACTGGCAATCCAAACCCAAATCTAGTCACCAGTTCTACTGCAGATACCCAGAACTTCCGATGGGATGGACAGCTGTATGCAAAGAGAGAATCCCAGAGAGAACTTTCCTTCCCAAAGTCCTGGTAAAGTTTTTCTGAAAAATCTAGTATGCCTTGGATGCTGTAGCCCTTAAAGTATCTTCACAGGTAGCTGATAATTTTGAGTATCAGAACTAACTGGAGATTAAATAATCTAACAATCAAATGTTATATGGACACACATAGTAATTACAGTAATGTACAATCCAACAAGGAATCAACCAACACATTATTTCTAAAACAATACAAGTTTAATAAATAGCAAAAAACAACATGAGTTTTCAGATCTAAAAGTTTCAGGGAACATTATAAATGAAAGATAAGTATAACTTGTAAGTAAGAAAAACTAAAGTTTCTCAGAACTGCTTTGTTTCAAATTTTAAAACCCATGGTGAAAGTCTGTGTAATAGTAAAGTGTGCTAAATTACTTACTTTTATTGCAGGTGGACTCAGTTTATAAAATTAATTCAGCCATTAAAGTAAAAAAAACCAAAAACACAAAAACCTCAAAAAAACAAGAACAAAAACTAACAAACAAAAAAATCCCCAAACTTGGTAATAGTGAAGGAATAAAAAGTCTGAAACATCACTGTTCTATCTCTAGTATACTCTGATTAGATTAGGGTTCCTACAACATACTTCCAAATGAATGTTCTAGGTTTTGCTACAATTTTAAGACTTATTTTTCTTAACAGATGAGTCACTTGTATTCATAACATATTCCTACATGCCTGTGTGTTTTTGCAAAGCAGCTGAAAAACAACATTGCTGGACTCAAAACTTTGTAATTATACATATGCACACTTGTGCCATCCCAAATGGCATTTTTTCTTTATTCATAGAAACCATGTAACATGTACTGGGGCAAAGTAGTATTTTTTCCTCCTAGATTATCCATTCACAGAAGCATGTTTGTACTGGCATTTGTCAATGGTTGTATATGATTATGGGCTTTTATTATTCAGGACAGTGATTTTATTCAGTAAGCTGCCAAAGCTAGTAACATCCAGATAACATCAATTTTACTGGTGAGGAAAAAACCCTTCAAAATTCCAAACCATCATGTTTAGCATTCAAATCAAATATTTTTCCCTAAGGTATTAAAAATATATTTGTTTCAGTATAATTGTTTATTATCATTTGTATTTGTAAAAGCAATAGTTCCCACCTAACTTATACCAGTACCAGTTTATCTGCCTGCATAACAAAAAGATATTCCAAGAATTCACATAGAACTTCCCTAGAATAGAATTACTGTAGCAACAATATGGAAGACAAGGAGAGTAGAAAATAAGTACCAACTTTTATTATGTGATGAATGTACAATATGGATCAGAGATTACCCTTAGCCTGGCTGCAAATATATTTCCTATTAGGTATGCTGCTAGGAATGATCCCAAACCTACTTTTTTGCCCTCTGGTGATACAATTTCCCTGAAGGAATTAAAAGACACATGATGGTACATAAAGTTAGGCAGTCATGGCAAATCATACCCATGGCACAGTAAATTTAGGAAAGGTAAAGGCTATGCTTAGAAAAGCTAAAGTTCAAGCTTTCTCCCACACTTGCTTCAAAAACCCATGCAATCTGAATAAAAGTGCAGCTAAGTTTTTACTGAAAATGCAGTGCAGATGTAACTATAACAGAGGTAGTTGTGAAAAAGAGCTTACGCTGATATTGGGTGTAATCAATAAGGAATGTAGTTATCTGGAGCAAACTTCAAGCAAAATACTAAAGGCTCTCACAGTATAAAGTTCATTTATCACAACATTCTGAATGTCTGGAGGTTATCATCCAAATTTTTGAAACCTCTTCAGCAAATGCAGCATTCAAGTTATCTGATACACAGGAGCACAAGAAACATTGTTAAATTGAATATAAGTAAACTGGCATATACTAAGAAAAGACACTCACTGCAAAGTTCTGGTTATATCCCGATGGATAAAACTCGGGTGCTTTCACAGACAACTTTGATGTTACCAAAGGAGCCACAGCCACCTGAGATTCAGACATTTCCAGTCCAGAACCAGTAACTGAAACTTTTTCTTGTGATCCAGATGGAATTCTTGCCTGTTGCAGGTGTTCTGAAAAGTTTTTGATAAATGTTTTTTGTTAATGTTTTTTTCTTAGAAACCACTAAATTAGTATGTATTCACACAGAGTACACACATAGAATACATCACTGTTTGTACTTTAAATATACTATAAATATACGTTCCTCCAAGCTCAGGAGGGATGCATCCCAATAAAGAGGAAGTCAGGCAAAAATACCAGAAGACACCTGCATGGATGAACAAGGAGCTCCTGGACAAACTCAAACACAAAAAGGAAGCCTACAGAGGGCAGAAGAAGGGACAGGCAGCCTGAGAGGAAGACAGATTGAACAGCCAGGGATCAGGTTAGGAGAGCAAAAGCCCTGAGAGAATTAAAACTGGCCAGGGATGTCGAGGCCAAGAAAAGCTTCTATAGGTATGTCCTACCTGACAAATTTGGTGGCCTTCTACAATGGGGTTACAGCCATCTGGGCAGATGAGGGAAGAGCAGCTGGTATCATCTACCTGGACTTGTGCAAAGCATTTGACACTGTCCCACACAAAATCCTTGTCTCTAAACTGCAGAGACACAGATTTGACAGACGGACCACTCAGTGGATAAAGAACTGGCTGGATGGTCACACCCAAAGAGTTGTGGTCAATGGCTCATTTTTCAAGTGGAGACCGGTGACAAGTGACATTCCCCAAGGGTCGGTATTGGGACCGATGCTGTTTAACATCTTTGTTGGTGATATGGACAGCGGGATCAAAGGCACCCTCTAAGTTTGCTGATGACACAGAGCTGTGTGGTGCAGTCGACACACTGGAGGGAAAGGATGCCATCCAGAGGGACATGGAGAGGCTTGAGAGGTAGGGTTCCGGGAGCCTCCTGAAGGCCACCANCTTCTGGGAACCTCATGAAGGTCAACAAGGCCAAGTGCAAGGTCCTGCACCTGGGTCAGGGCAATCCCAAGCACAAGTACAGGCTGGGCAGAGAATGGGTTGAGAGCAGCCCAGGGGAGAAAGACTTGGGGGTGTTGGTTGACAAAAAGCTCAACATGAGCTGGTAATGTGCACTTGCAGCCCAGAAAGCAAACCCTGTCCTGGGCTGTATCAAAAAAGGCATGACCAGCAGAGCGAGGGAGGCGATTCTGCCCCTCTGTGCTGCTCTTGTGAGACGACACCTGGAGTACTGCATCCAGTTCTGGGGCCTCCAACACAACAAAGATGTGGACTTGCTGGAGCAAGTCCAGAGGGGGGCCATGAAGATGATCAGAGGGCAGAAGCACCTCTGCTATGGAGACAGGTTGAGAGAGTTCAGATTGTTCCGTCTAGAGAATAAAAGGCTCTGGGGAAACCTTATGGTGGCCTTTTAGCATCTGGTGAGGGCCTATGAAAAAGCCAGAGGGGGAGTTTATACAAGGTCATGGAGTGATAGGATAAGGGGGGATGGCTTTGAACTGAAATAGTAGATTAAGATTGGATATTAGAAATAAATTCTTCCCTGTGAGGGTGGTGAGGCCCTGGCACAGGTTGCCCAGAAAAGCTGTGGCTGCCCCATCCCTTCCCTGGAAGTGTTCAAGGCCAGGTTGGATGGGGCTTGGAGCAACCTGGTCTAGTGGAAGGTGTCCTGGCCCATGGCAGGAGGGTGGAACTAAATGGTTTTTAAGGTCCCTTCCAATCCAAACCATTCTATCATCCTATACTTCAAATACATACATATATTTAATATGGATAAAGCTTTCACTTGAGCAAACTCTAGGCACCTTTCTATGTGACAAAGTGAACACAATGTTCATGTGAAGGTGACCAAAAAAAAAGGGTGAAAGAGCCCTCTCCCCATGAAAACATGTTTTCTAAGAGCTAACCTGAGAAACTAGTAAACTTCCTTATGATATTCTTGCTGCTTTTAGGTTTTTCTCATAGATTTTATATGTAAAGGCAAGATTTTAAAGGTCAATAAATGGAAGAAATCACTTTTTTAACATAATCCTTAAAGACCCTTAACTATCATTTTTGTACACAATTTAAAAAAATAGTCCAATGAAATGGTGTTTTTTAAACCACACTTTCCAAATCCATGTTTATAGATTAGCTTCTAAATGTATTGAAAACATAATCTGGATCTACCTGAAAAAGGTAACCAACAAATAATGCTTTATGTTACTGATGGGTTAGGTTTATTTTTTTGTCAAACCTTTAGTCCAGAATTAGAGAATTCTCCTGTAAGGGGAAGAATGAGAACATCTGCAGCCAGATGAACAAATGGCTAAAACACATACATACAGATGTGTGGCCACAGAAAGGAAGAAAGGGACAGACAGAGAAACATTGCAAGCAGGCTGCAACGGTACATCATACCTTTACTTAGGCACAGGTCCATAGCCCAGAAACATGACTGCTCATCTAAGGAAAAGTGCAGTTGCCAGGCCCCCTACGCAGCTCATCTCCATGCGGTGGCCTCTAAGCCCCTAGGTGCGTGGGGTGGGAGAAAGTACGTCCCCGTGGCTAGGCCGAAGGGAGGTGTGTGGGGGAAGCCCCAGGGCTCCACTCAGTGGGACGGCGACGGGAATGGGGGTGGGGGTGGGGGGTGCCGGAGCAGCAAGCGAAGCAGAAGCAGGGCACTGTGCACAAAGGGGAGCACAGCGGACTTTAGGGGGCCACTCTTCGATACCTTCGGCACCGGGGGCTTCTGGAAGAGCGGGGAAGGGACCACTGCACGGCGGCCAGTACCTGCGTTTCCGGTGCTCAGCGGCGCTGTCTTCGGAGGTCGCAACGGTTCCTGCTGCAGCAAGAGGCCGCCCGTTTTATCCTGCTTTTCGGCCGAGACTGAACTGTGGGAACCACTACACCCAAGACAGGCCCCACCACCGCTCTCCAACGCGTCCGCGCCGCTGAGAGCAGCGCCTCCTCGACCCCGGCCCCGACCAGCACCTGGAGCTCGGTCGAAACTATCCGACATACTCGGGGCGGGGTGGCTCAGGCGCTCATGGGAAGGAGCCAGCAACTCAATCTCCCTTCGCCGCGGCCCGAGCACTTCACTTTCAGTTTCACCCCCACACACACCGCCACGATGGTCGCGACCCAGGCCGGCTCACAGCGCCCCCTCGCGACCTCTCAACACCCGTCGCCGTAGCAACCTCGGTGCAACCGAGGCCTAGCACCACCCGCCACCGGGAGGGGGAGGAGCACGGCCCGCCAGGCGGCCGAGACTCCGGCCCCTCCGGCGCCATTGTCGCCCGCAGGTGTGGGTCAGGCGCGGTGTTTGTGAGAGTTATCCCCATCAACTCGGCTGCTAGGGGTTAAAGGCTCTCGCCCGGATGTCGGGCTGCGTAGCCAACGTCACCTGTTCAGAACTGATGAGTCAGCTTCCCCCTCTTTTCCCCCAACACGGGCTCGACTTCCAACAACAAAGAAGTTTGGGGTTTGTTTGTGTCAGCAGCCGGTTCTGAGGCCTCGGGATGTATTTGAGTTACACCTCCCTCAAAAATCACAAAATATTAGAAATGGCATTTTCAAAAAGACTTCTCTTGTAATTGTTTCCTACAGGAACTAATATCATGCTGTGACCATAACAGGACCATGATTGCAGCTGCACATGCTAGGAAACCTGTAGCTACAGGTGCCTGCTTTTAAAAGCATCATACCACACTGTGAAAAACGAGGTTCCACTCCTGGTAAAATATTAAAGGTTTAATAAGGGGTTTAATAAAAAGGACAATAGGAGACAGAAATAAAGCAAAGTTATTATGGCCGGGTGCTTGGCATGATGCCAGGGGCACACCTTAGCTAACAGATCTCTTCAGTTAAATGCCCGAGTCTCATACATATTCATAGATTTCTATGCATCATTCAAATATTCCTTTTTTGGTGTTCTTTTCGGTTTCAAGTCCCCCCCCCATCCTGACACTATTTCCTTCTTGCAGATCTGTTTAAAATTTGATAATCCATTGTGATCCAGTTTTGCTGACCAAATCCTCTAGTTATACTGTGTTTCACTTCCTGATCAATAGATTCTTCCTTCCAGTGTCCGAGGCCTGTCGTTGTTATCTTCAACCAGATGATCCAGGAATGTAGGGAATTTCCTTGCTTATCTTTGCTATTATTTGAGTTAGTTGCATGAACAAAAAGGAGAATTCTACATATCATGCTATAATCCTAAAAAATCACTCTACTGTTTTTAAGAAACTATATCCATGCACCTAAGTTTTCTAACATTACACATATGACATTCATTTTAATATTTGCAGAAAGCCAATAATACAATATGCACTTACAACACACACTGTGCATATGTGGTTTTCCACAAGAAGGGGTTTGTGTGGAAAAGTTGTAGGCAAGATTGTAAATTTAAGCCAACAAAGTTAACACACCAACTTTTATATATGTTGGAGTGTCTGGTTCCTCTTTTGGGAAGTGACCTGTTAAGTAAATTGGAGGCTCAGATTGTATTTAAAGATGGAGAAGTACAATTATTCGTACCTGAGACTAAAGCCATTGCGGCAAGGACTTTTATGTTCCAGGGAACACCAGAACCAGACACTTCTGGAGGAATACTGGAAGCAGTAGAAAATGCAGTAACACCCTTGGTTTGGGCCAGTGGAACTCCAGGCCATTCCCAACAATCTCAGCCTGTAAGCATTACCCTGAAACCTGAATGTCTTGGTTTGAAAGACAGGTGTCTGCTAAGGAAGGCAGGAGCCTCCCTTTGGAATGGAAGATGAAACCCCCCTTCCCTCCGAATTATTATAATTTTGAAATCAAGGGGCTTTCAGGCAAAAATATGGGAAACAGGATTAACAGTTCTATTGCTAACCCTGAGA
>VZTN01025007.1:0-35762 GCA_013400515.1 Erpornis zantholeuca
TTATGTTGAAAAAAAATGCTGGAACTGAATCTTTCAGAATTGACAAAAGATTCAGTGCTTTTACCAATGATTTGGGAAAATGCTGAATACAAAGCAGGGGAAAAATTCAGATTTCTATTGCCAGGATTTCACAGGGGCCATACTGAAACACAGACCTGGAATGTCTTAACTCTGTTGCAAGAACTGTGTGTTAAAGAGCCACAACAGAAACAGTCCTTATAAAAAGTTTTTTCTCCTAAAGAACAGAAGGAATTTTAAATTGCAGCAACAGGCTTGAGGCAGAGAAATTGGGTGTTTGAAAAACACCTCTGAGATCTCAAATTAATATGCTGCTATGATTGTGCATTGTTTCCTGCCCTTGCAGACATATGTATAGCATATATACACACACCCATCCAGGGTGCATTTTGTAGGTAAAAACATTAAGCATAAACACTCCTGTGTATCTGACACCAGGCTAAGCCATGCAACTGTTCTGAACACAAAATACATAAAGATTTAACAACTAATGAAAGCTGAATCTCCATGTCTGGTAAGGATATAGAAGGTCTGAAATTCTAGCACTGATAGGACTGCTAAATTAAAGGTAATGCTTACCAAGGAAAGTTTGCCAGGGGTGCATGAAAAGTAACTTCATCATCCACTCTCTGTGTTTTCCAGACATAAAAGAGCCCCTACCACCAGAGAAGTAACAAACCCACCAACAGCTCTCCCAGTAGGGATTACATATTCAGACTGCAGAGTGTAAACGGGCCCAGCATGAGCTCATGCCCCATTCTGTGTGTTAAGTAAGAGAACACCTCTCTTGAGCCTACATATTAGGAAACTCCTCTACAAGTTTTAATACAATTGTTATTAGAAGCATAAACAGAAACCTTTCAGGACTCAAAAGTTCCCTGTTTCCAATGCCATAGTTTACTGGCAATATGCTGAGAGTCAAGGTCCTGAGTGCTGATTGCGCTCTGCAAGTAAATAGGTTAGTCCCTTCATGCACATGAAAATCGGGTTGGAAGTGCTTGGTGGCCTGACAGTCACCCACCTCTAACCCGTCGCAAAATCCCCAGACTGTGCTGCAGGAACTGACAGTATAATTGAATGTCTCAGCATAACAGCTTAGATTGGATGGATGATGTAGTGCACCGTGGCCAAATGCGGGAGCTCACTCTGCTAAGTCTGCTATAGAGCAGCAAAATTGTGAGAGGGGGTCATGGTAGCTGTTACTCCAGTAATTACAACATAATAAATAGTTACTGGAGCCAGGACTGCAGAGAGTTTGGATCAGAGGGGGAGGAACTGCCTCTGCAAGAGTATGACCTTTCTGCAGAATGCAGATCAAGAATACAAGTCCTGAGGGAGTTCAATAAAACCTCAGGTACTCTGAGCACACTCACCTCTTGCTCGTTCAGTTCCAGGCCGAAAGAACCAGCTATTGTTTTGCACTCAGGAGGACAAAGTGCACACTGATTAAAGCTTCAAATTGTTTTGTTTCAACTGTTTGAAGGTTTTGGAGTGATCAGCTTGTACGACTGGAAAAATGCTACTTGTGACAACAGAAATTTAAATAAAGCAACACAAATTTGCCTTTTGTTGATCTGCATAACACATTGTCTCTTAAAAGAAGATAAACTACACTGTAGCACTATGATAAATGCTATTCCAAAAATAAAGTTTATATATCTTTGGAAACTTCTCTGAATGTCCACATTACTGTTTGCCTTTAAATGCTTTATACACCCTGCCATTCATACTTTAGGACCAAGCAGTATGTGGTTCACAAGACATTTATCCCCCAAGACTTTTATCCCCTAAACAGAGCTCCCCTACAACTTCATGTGTTATTTGGAAGAGAGCAATGAGGAGAGAAGTGGAACGTTGATCCAGAGGTTTTTCGAAGTAGAAAGAACAGAAAGAAGCTCTCATTTCTGGTCATGGCTTAGAATCACACCCCAAGCTGTGGTATCCTGAAGCCAAATTCAGACTAGAAGCTGCCTCTGAAAAGCAAAGTGATTATTCCTGCTTGTTCTATGATCATCACTGGTACCACAGGTTCTAGTGTCCACATGAGCTGAATGAAAATAAAGTCCCAGGTGCTCTCTGATCTGGGCATGTTATCTGCTTAAAAAATTGAAAATGTCATGATGTCTGTGATCAAATATGCAGTAGATTTCTACTGGCAAAACTATAAAAAGGTCACTGTATTAAAAAAAAAAAACAAAACAAAACAAAACCGCAAAACTCCCAACAACAAGAAGCAAACAAAAACCAAACCAAGCCCCATAAGCATTTAACCACCCCAACAAACAAAGAATTTAAAGCCCTTTCATTTTAAAATTAAGAAATCCATATTTTTAAAATGGCCAAATTAATCCATTTTCTTTTCATTCTCTGCTAAACTAGCAGGAAGAAAGGAAAAATAAAGAAAGAGGTTTCAGAAGCAGTACTAACTTAGCTCTTTAATTTCGAATTCTCATGCATTCAATAAACAAAGTTACTGGATTATGGTATATTAGCCTAGAAATATTGCTTAAAGTTGTGTTTTATTATGAAATCTTACTTTAGCTGAATGAATGGAGGGATGACATTGCCTGTAAATATCACATTTTAAACACATTTTTAATACCTCTTTCTATATTATGGGAAGCTTTCACTCCCATTAAACTTTGCCTTAATAGAAGCATTCTCTTGTTTTTACACTCAGAATGGAATAAAGCACATGACTCAGATTTGCATGTCTGTATATCAAGTTATATATTTACTATTCCATTTGTCACTAGAGTTTGCTGTCTTGTCTTGGAAAAGCCCATGTAACTTTTGACAGAGAACATCTAATCCTAGGCAAAATGGAAAAGCTTGACTGCTTCCTATATATATTTGCAAAACTGTACAAAACTAGGTTCCCAGCAGGCTGGTGCCTTGCTCTCTTATGCAAGGCAAGCGATTACTCACAAGCCTGTCAAAGGCAGCAGGCAGGACCCAGTAGCCTGTTTTTACATGGTGGGTCTGGTCTCCAGGGTTGCTGAGCACCCTAAATGAGACCCTCACCTGCTTTCCTAGGAAACAGAAAGCAAAAGGCCCTACTCATCATGTCCATCAGCAGTATTTTAGCTGCTGGCTTCAGAGGTCATGAAATAAAACTTCCCGGTGCTAGTAAAGACTTGCTCTGCACCTTACAGAATAAGGTCCTGCAGGGACTAAGCCTAAGCAGGAGGCAAGCTGCTGGCAACAACTGAGTGCTTTTATGTGGAAGTTGAACTTGTCAGGCAGAGGGTCTGTTTTTGTGGAATTCCTTTGCTCATTGGATAAAACCTGGGCTGCGCAGAGTGCAGGTGTTAATTTATTACCACAGTATTGTTGCCGTGTGCCTGAGCAGCAGAGCTCCCTGTAACCACCTATTCAAAGTCTTTAAACTAGCTAGTGTTTTTTGAATTCATCCTAATAGTATCCAGATGCTCCACCAAAGCCTGGCCAAAGCATTAACATTGTATTTGGTCTGCAAGACACCAAGCTATGCAATGTAAAAAATTGTTCCCTTCTTCTGGAGACATCTTCAGACACTGGTTATCTTTTATGATTTGACATAAGTTTCTCAACAAACAAACAAACAAACACACAAACAAACACACAATCACACACAAGTATATGTATAAAATTTACATTCACTTTCCAAACAATTCCATGGGCATGGAAAGCCTCATTTGAGCACAAAATTCCTTTTAATTTTCTACACAACATCTCACTTTGCTACAAATAAAAGGCTTTTTTTCTTATTTCCTACTCCGGTAACTCAATTCATTTCTCTGGTAAAACTTATGGTTGACAAAAACCAACGAAGTAGGGACAGTTATTAAGACTTTCATCACACAAGAACTTTTGGGAGTTTTGGGAGCTTACTTACAGGAACTGGGGCTTTTTGAGATGCTAGCAAATTATTCTATGCTTTAGCAAACCATTACCCTAAGTCTTTAACACTTGGAGCAGCTGCTTAGCATGTGAATGGTGTTACACCACATCTCTGTTACCTACAGCATAGAGATCAGGTAAGATGTTTATGCACAGCATGGAACATGCAATTTAGTGTTGGACAGAATAGCCAGGATTTGTATTTCAGTATGTAAACTGCAGGCTCTGAATTTGAATGGTTAATCTTCATTACTCACTTCGCATTATCATGCATGTATCCATAAGCTGTGAAAAAAACATCTATCAGTCGTGTCTTCTGTTCCCTTCTCCCAGCAAAGCATGGCTTTGAGACCCCTGAGTGGACTGTCACCATGCATTCCCCATACAGAAATATCTGGCATTTTAGAAAAGGCACAAGAAAATGGCGTTTTCAGAAGAGTCAGATCCCACTCTGAACATAACTCACAGAAGTCTATTCCTGAAGCGATTTTTGAGGTACTGAAATATATTTTAAAGACCTGAGTTCACTGACATCTGCTCCTAGTCTCTGCAAGAACTGTGTCACTTTCATGTTGCATTCTCTTTGTCAAGCATGCCTCTTAAATCCAAAAGTGTTAGAAACATTCCAGTGAACTCAAGACCAGTGGAAAATTAAGCTAACAACTCTATGTTCATGCTACGGATGATGGGTTAGTCTTTGAAAACTCTCCTGAGCCTATCTGGTTCCTAGGAGACTTTCAGAAGAGCCCATGAGATTAGGACATCTATTCCTTGACACACAGGAAAATAAATCCTGCCAGGACGAAGGGAGACAAACGACTTATGCTCCCTAACATCAGCCAGCTATTGGAGTTTATGCTGACATCTCTCAATCCCTCCTAAAAGGAAGTGACAGTATTTCAAACACTTATTCAGCCATAGAGCACCACATTCTTTCCTACAGACAGCTCCAGAGTTTCATTCAGCTCTTGATCTCAGCTGACAGCCACTGCTGCCCTCCTGCCAGTGTGCCTACGGGCTTGGGTACAATAGGCAGCACGAAAACAAAAGGGAGGGAAAAGGAGAAAATAAAATGTAATTTCTTTTTTTCCAAAATGAAAAATTGAATTCTTTAACTTTAAACATGCTTGTTTACTTACAGAAAGCGTACTTCAGGCACAAAAGGTTTGGGTATCAGTCACATACCACGTTAAATTGAAATAGTATCGGGATTGTCCCATGCAGTCAGCTATATTATCCCCTATCAAGAAGTTGAAGTTGCAGTTTCTGTATACATACATATATATAAAGTATGCATCTTTCACACAATGGTCTCCTGGTCTGAATTGACTCCAGTGGGGTTTATGTAACAACAGTACCTGTCATAAGGGCTGTTATCCTTGTAAGAGCAGACAATGATACTGTCTTTAGGAGCCACAAAAATGTTGTCCTCAATGTCAGGGCAAGGAGTGCTGTCCCTGCTGGGAGAAGAGCTCTTCTTCTCCAAGGCACTGTATGTGGAGCCATCTCCCACGAACACATTCTCCGGCATCTCCGGGTAACAGCTCTCCAGGTATTTCAGCATCTCCTCCTGCTCCACCTTTTTGGTGAGGCTCTTGCACTCTGCCGTGGCCGCGGCGGTGGTGCTGGTGGTGCAGATGAACACGGTGTCCTCTCCCCCCAGCCCTCTCCTGTCCTTGCGGTAAGCCTTCCTGGCCAGCTCGTCACAACTTCCCTTGCCAGACTCCAGGTCCGAGGGGGTCCTTAGCAGCTCCATGACATCCCGGTCCTTGACTTCCTTACAGCACGGACGCATGTTCTCGGGACATTTGGTGCAGCCGTCGGTCTTTCTGGTGAGGGCAATGGCGGCGATGCCCGGCAGGCAGATGGCCGGCCCGATGGCCAGCAGCGGGATGTCTCCCAGGGTCTCTCCCTTGATGCCAGACACGGTGAACATGAAGCCGAACACCAGAAAGACGCTGACCAGAGCCACCACCAGCCCCGTCCGGGGGTTGATGTCGTCGGGTCTCAGGGTCCGCGCCATCCAGCCGGTGCGCACGGGGACACTTCCCTCCACCGGAGCGCCCCTCGGGGCAGGGGACAGACGCTCCCCGGCAAGCTTCCGAAGTTTCCCGGGCAGAGAGGCGCGGAGAACCCCGACAGCCGGCACCGCTCGGCTTCCCCTCGGTGGAGCCGCAGACGGAGGGCGGGCCGGGGCCGGGAGCTGTCCTGCCTCCTGCCTCCTCCCTCGCTCCCTCCCTCCCTCGCTCGCTCCCTCGCTCCCGAGAGCCGGCCGGAGCGGCTCCCCCGCTTGCAGCCCCGCCGCGCCCTCCCACGCTGGCGNGGGTTGCCCCTACCTGACGGCCACCGCTGCTTGGCCGGGCGCTGCCGCCACCCCGAGCAGCCTCTCCCTCTCGGGCGAAGGGGAGCGGACCCCCGACGGGCGTCCTTCCTCGGGAAGCCGGGATGTGCATCCTCCGCACGGACGCCCGTACTTAAAGCCTCTTCTTCGGTGAGAACGAGGCTTGCGAAGTAAATCCTCTCCCGGACAGTCAGCAGTCCTGCCTCGAGTCTTCTCCCGAGTTAGGCGCAAGTGGGGAGCAGGCTTCAGGAGATGCTGTGCTGCTGCTGGATTTCACCCTGAAGGTGGCCCTTAGGGATAAAGTCTCTCCTGATGTTATTCCCTCCCCAAGAGTGGACTTAGATGTTGGGGTTCCCTTGGTATCCATGGTCTCCAGCTGTGATGGTGACGTTCTGTCCCTGTGATTTGATGCACGTCGGTGATGGTAATTTGAAGTAAGCACCACTAGCAGAATGAGTATAGAAAAGGATCTCAGATAGGTGGGAATGTGGAAAGGCAGCAACATGTTCAGGCAGGTTGCCAGTGATACGAAGGACTAAATGTTTTCACCTGAGGAGAGATACTGGGAGATAGAAAGGCGTGATACCAGAAAGCTTCCAAGAAAATTCCCATTAACATGGTTCATTTTCCTCATACTGCACACTTGGAAAGCTCAGAGAAGCCAATCTAGAGAGCACTCAAATGTTCCTCAAGTCATGAAAAGCATAGGTTTTATTTACTCTCCCTACAGAACAACATCAACAGAGTACCTCTGTGTTGGAGATTTCCAACGTGCCTTTTGGAGCAAGTCCAAAAACATAATTTCATAAGTGGGAACAACTCCTGTCTTACAGGACAGTTCCTTCATAAATGGGGTGTCAAGCCATAGTATTTACTGTTTAATTTGAAGGATGAGTAAATGTGGGTAGAAGTACACACTGGGGAGTGTTTTTAAGTCTGTGGCAATGGCTTGGGTTGGAGATTAAAAGTTCCTAATTGTTTCAACTTGTCCTCCAGAAAATTGTCCAGTAAAATTCACACTGAACCTCTCACCTGTTGCAGAGTGGGCTGAAACAGGAATGGTTTGGACTCTGTTAGAAATACCTTTCTTGACTGAAAGACTTAAAAAATCAAAATCTTCCAGCTAGCACAAATTAACTTCCACTTTTGCCACTCTGCAGGATTTAGCAGTATGAGAAATGATGGTAGTGTCTCAGCTCCCGTTTTCCAGAGTCAGAATTTGCTGTTTCCATCTGCTGTTATTCAGATACACAGCTTTTATGTTCTCACATTGGAATGAATAATGCCTTTTTTTATCCATCAGCTAGATTCTGGATGAAAGGAACTGATTAACCTTCAGCAAGCCTATGCCACATAACCAAAATGTTGTAAAGTGTAAGTTATGAAGTTATGAGTAGTTGGTAACTAATGCCAGGAAAGTCACTGTTCCTGCTCCCTGACCTTCCTTCACCTCCCCTAGTGCATTTGAATAGTCTTTCAAAAAATTGAAAACTGTTTTTTTTGTTGAAAAACAAATTATGATGCCTGGGAAAAGCAATTACCTGAAGCCGTATTCATCAACAGTCCTTCAGAGATAGAAAATGGACACAGAAATGTAAATATTAGTGGCATTAGTGGAGGGGAAAATTGCTGTAAGAGCTGAAGTACATGTCAGAATATCTAACAGGAGTAAAAATGGCCCTTCAAATTTAAGCGACAGGCTTACTGAGATGGAAGAGGGAACATCTACTTTGGAACAGAAAGCTGTTAGTGGACAGAAAAACACAGAAAATGTCAGGACAAAAGTGGAACTAAATGTCTTCAATTTGTCCCTTTGTGAGTGATTTCAAGACAAGATTGTATGCTTCCAGTAGGAGGGGATAGAAAGGGAAAACAATCATCCAGTTCCAGGAAAGCATGCAACAATTGTTAAAATTGTCTTTCCAAGCTAGGAATCAAGAGATCAGCAAGTGGCACTTAACACAACTGAGCAACAATGCAAATGGTTGAATTTTCTATCCTGTTCATAACTAGAAAAAAAAAAAAAAATTACTCCTTTGAGAGGAAGTATGTTTCTGTTCCAGTGCTGTACACAAAAATTAGGTACTCAACAACTTTTTACCTCAGTCTTCAATGGCAACCTCTCTTCCCCCCTCTTGAATGGATGGACAGCAGGATGGGGACTGAGGGGAAAAAGTGCTCTCTACTGTAATAGATGAGGTTTGTGATCACCTGAAGAACCTGAACATGTCCATGGCATCTGATGAGATGCTGTGCTGGTTTTGTCTGGGATAGAGCTCATTTTCTGCACTCTGTCCCTTATGGGGCTGTGTTTTGAATCTATGCTGAACACAGGGTTGATAACACAGAGATGATTTGTTACTGCTGAGCAGGACTTGCACAGACCCAAGGGCTTCTCTGCTCTTTGTACTGCCTCTGCTGGTGAGGAAGTTGGGGGGTGCCTGGGAGCTGGGACAGGTGACCCCAAATTATTATTTTTATTCCATATGACATCCTTCTCAGTATATAAAATGGGGGCAAGAAGGAGGAAAGGTGGGACATTAGTGGTGATGATGTTTGTCTGCCCAGGTCACTGTCAAGTGTGATAGTGCTGCTCTCCTGGAGATGGTTGAATGCCTGTCTGCCCATGGGAAGCGGTGATTGAATTCCTTGTTTTGCTTTGCTTGTGTGTGTGGGTTTTAGTGTCCCTGTTAAACTGTCTTTATCTCAACCTGTGACCTTTCTACCTTTTACCCTTCTGGTTCTCTCTCAAATTCCAATGGTAGGAGGGTGAGTGAGCGGTTGCTGGGGCTTGGCTTCTGGCTGGACTTAAACCATGACAGATGCATCCCAGACTCTCAAGGGAATTAGCTGACATAGATGCCAAGCCACTCTCCGTGGTACTTGAAAAGTCCTGGCAGTCAGGTGGAGTGCCAAGTGACTGAACAGCAGAAATATTGGACCCATCTTTAAAATAGGTAGGAAAGAGATCTCTGGGAACTACTGATCTCTCAGCCTCCCTGGGCTGACCTTTCCTGTCAAAAGCTACCCAGTGCTCTCTAAATTGTCTAGAGAAGGACTTGATGGGTGGACTGTTCGGTGGATAAGGAATTGGTTGAACAGTCATATCCAGAGGGACTTGCCTGGGGACAAGTACTGTTTAATGTCTTCCTCAGTGATGGAGAACCACTGGCAGGTTTGCAGCCAACCTGCTTTGAGTGGTTTGAGTGTTGCTGTTGATGTGCCTTGGGGATGGGATGCCATCCAGAGGGACCTGGACAAGTCTGAGAAGTGGGCCCATGGGAATCTCANTGATGTTTAGAGAGGTGGAGCATCTTTCCCACAAGGAAAGGCTGAGAGATTTGTTGAATCTCATGAGATTCCCATGGGCCCACTTCTCCATCTTGTCCATGTCCCTCTGGATGACATCCTGTCCTTCAGGAGTGTCAACCATACCACTCACCTTGGTTTCATCTGCAAATCTGTGGAGGGTGCATGCGACCCCTTCCCCTGTGTCATTAAAGAGTTATTAAATAATGCTGGAGACAATACAGACCCCGAGGGGATATCCCTTGTCACTGATGTCCATTGGGACTCTGGGCTATTGATCACTACCCTCTGGATGCGACAGTCCAGCCAATTCCTTATCCATCTAACAGCCTGCTCATCAAATCCATCTCTTCCCAATTTAAAGAGCAGAATTTTGTGAGGGACCATGTCAAAAAGGCTTTACAGAAGATAAATGACATTCACAGCCCTTCCCTTGTCCACTGATGCAGTCACTCTATTCACTGTGTATTTCCAGTCACTGGGGATTTCTCCTGACTGCCATGGCTTTACAGATATGGTGGAGAGTGATTTGGCACCTATGTCAGCCAGTTCTCTCAGGCCTTTCTGGGATGCATCTCAGTGGATCCCATAGACATATATGTTCTGGTTCCTCAGGTGATCCTGAACATGATCTCTTAAGGAAGGAAGCACTTTTCTCACCCAGCTCCCACCTTGCTGTCCATCCACTCAAGAGGTATGGGAAGAGAGACTGACAATGAAGAAACGTTGCTGAGTATAATCAGCCTTCTCTCATCCATTGTTGCCAGTTTTCTTGGCATGTCATCAGAGGAGTACCTTTTCTTTGGCCTTTCTTAGCTACCATGGAGCAACCAAAACAGCTATTTGGATAAGCAGCTTTAGATGTACTACATTCTTTTTGGTTTTTTATATAGATTTGAGGATAGAGATCAGAAAAGGATGGACTGAGATGGATGTGGTGAAAAGAGTACAACTTGAATGACAGGTAATTTTTCCTGGTGCTTCTTTCTTAAACCCTTCTCTGAACCTGCTGTTTTGCAGATATGATTGCTTGCTTCAATGGCTTTTTGCAAGAGCAAAGCCTTACTCTGACCAGGCAGTACTGCAAAATCCATGGAAAAGTGTGATGTTATATTTTTTAGTATCTTAAAGTTAAAAGATTTGGCAGATGGAGTTTAGAATTGATACATTGCAATTGACAGCTGGCTTGTCTATAAGATCTCAGCCATACCATGCAAGGGCTCCACAAGCCCTTAATAACATCATAGGTAAAATTAGACTCTAATTTTCACCTTCCAAGCTCTGTGGCAATGCTAAAACTTGATACTGTTTCTGAGTATGGGATCATGTTAGTCCTATCTATAATTTGGATGTGGAACACAGGACTTGTTTTGCTAGCAAGTTCTGTGTGGATTGGGATACTCAAGTTTCAAGCTTTTACACTAATGCACTTGTGCACATATTTAAGCCACCCCATTAGCTTGAGGAGACAGTCAGTCATTCTGCTGAGGTCACTGGCAGGCACTTCAAACCTGCTCAAGAGCTGCTTCACAGAAGTCCTTCCTGTCTGCAGCAAGTACTCCTTGCTGAAAGTGGATGCTGAATGCGCAACATCCATCTCCAGGCCTTTTTGTACATTGTGTTTTCTTGGCAGCATATACAAAAGGAAATACTTGACAATTTCTTTGTAATGTGCAACTATGTGCTGTGATCCTCATATACCTCAGTTAAGACTTTTATTTTTTCCTCTATTTGAAAATGCTTATTGTTTACCCAGCTTCACATACCATAATTACCTTATGTATATTTCTTAGGGGGTCTGTGTAACCACTTCCGATGCCTCTTCCATGCCTCTGGGCTGCTCTCAAAGCCCCAGGCAGTCCTCTGTGTTTTCATGTCCTCAAGATCAATAAGTTCACCTGAGGGAGGATTTTTTGGCTCTGACTGTTCACTCAAGCCCCTGGGTCTTGCTCTTTGTAGACAATCATTTGTGCTTGACTGCTGCTTGCTGGCCAGTTGGCCAGATGTGGAAGGACTCTGCTGATGAGAGCATCTGATCAATAAACAAGGGGCAAAAAGGAAATAACACAGGCCTGAAGGGCTTGTGTTTTGTCACTGAGCCATCACAGCAGGAGTGGGATTCAGAAACCCTGCTAGTGAGTCATGCATCCGTCTTGAGGTGACCTCGGGGACTTAGCAGGATTGCTGTGGAAGAGGTACAGGCTGCTGTATGAGTCACGGCATCAGGCAATAAATTAGCCAATATAATTCACTGGGAACTTTGTCTATCTGCATCACTCTGCCTGATGTGCTCCTTCCCTTTGGGAAGCTTCTGATTAAATATACTTTATTTCTTCTATTGAAAATTGCTCACAAAAGATGCAATAAACTCAGGGGAGTCACCCACAAGTACTGTGTATTATGCACAATGGTGAATAATGGGTGGCTTGCTTTGTCCCAGGGAATTTAGCAAACACTTCTTAAGGGGGTCTCTAATTGAGTTGCTTGTCTGTGGAGAAAGAGGAAGAGAAAATAGGTTGTCTTGACCTACCTCTGCAGAAGAAGCTAATAATTTTTGATACGCTGAAACACTTTTAAAGCAGTTTCAAGCATAATCATGTAGAAATGACCATGTATTAGGGTACTTGCAGTGACTAATTCTTCCTGTGAAACATGCTGGCATCCTTCCTGTCTGTTTAGGAAAATTTAGTATAAAACTAAGGGAACTGATCAAAAGGCTGTACATGTTCCTTGCAGGCTCTGGAGGATTGGAACTTCCCAAGCCAATTAAACTTCAAGCAAATTTAAATGGGGATGGATATCATCAAAGTCTATAGCTCATTTAAACAATGCAACTATGTCTTAAAACAAAACAAAACAAAACAAAACAAAACAAAAATCATCCTGTGCGGTGGATATGAAAGAAGCAACAAAATATTTGTCATAACAGTCCTGATTGCCTGGCCTGTGATTATGCCACACCTGCACCTTTGCGAAGATATAGCAGCTAATCCTGGAAAACATTTCTAGGCATATGAATGACAAGAAAACAACCAGGAGCAGTCAGCATGGATTCACAAGGGAGGAAGTCATGCTTGATCAGCCTGATAGCCTACAGTGAAATGGCTGGCCTGGTGGATGAGGGGAGAGTAGCTACTGTCTGCTTGGACTTCAGTAAGGCCTTTCACACAAGATCCTCCTAGACAGGCAGCTGTTGTATGGCTTGGGTGAGCAGACAGAGAGAGAGCTGGACTGAAAACTGTTCAAATGGGCAGACCGAATGCTGATGATTAGGGGCACAACATCTAGCTGGATGCTGGTGACTAGCAGTGTACCCTAGGGGTCAGTACTGGGGTCTTTCAACAATCTTTGTTAATGATCTGGATGATGAGGCAGCGCACACACTCAGGAATTTTTCAGAGAACATAAAACTAGGAGGAGCGGCTGATATCAGAGGTTCATGTTGCCATCCACAGGGATGTCAACAGCCTTGAGAAGCTGGCTGACAGGAACCTAATGAAATTCAGCAAGGGGAAATGCCACATTCTGCACATGGAGAGGAAAAAAATATATATGCTAAGTACTGCCCAACTGGAAAGCAGCTTGATAGAATAGGACCTGGGGGTCCTGGTGGGCACCAAGTTGAACATAAGCCAGCAGTGTGCCTTTGTGGCAAAGAAGGTGAATGATGCCCTGGGCTGCATTAGGAGGAGTATTGCCAGCCAGCTGGAATGTGGTCTTGCTCCTTTACTCAGAGCTGGTGAGGATATCCCTAGAGTACTTCGCCCAGTTCTGCACTCCTTGGTACAGTAGAGCCGTGAACATATTGCAGAGAATTTGTTCTTCAATGGACCCTTCAAGGGAAGGGTCATTAAGACAACTCAGGGACTGGAGCACCTCTGCTATGAGGAAAGGCTGAGGGAGCTGGGCCTGCTCAGTCTGAAGAGGAGAAGGCTCAGAGGGATCTCATCAATGTCTGGGAGTGCATGCAGGAAGGTCACAAAGAGGACAGAGCAGAGCTCCTTCCGGAGGTGCCCAGTGACAGGACCAGAGGCAGTGGGCACAAACTGAAACATGGGATGTTCCCTCTGAATTTCAGGACACAATTTTTTGTTGTGAGGATGACCAAACCCTAGGGCAGGTTGCCCATAGAGGTAGTTCAGTTCCCCCTCCTTGGAAATACTCAAAAGTCATCTGGACACGGTCCTGGGCAATCTGCTGTAGATGACCCTGCTTGGTTAGAGGTTTCTTCCAGCATGCACCATTCTATGATTCTTTTATGGCAGAGAAAATGATGGATGAGTGTGAACATGTGTGCATGCACAGGCTGAGCAGTCTCTCATCACTGTGTGCAGGAGCACTGGAGAGAGACAGTCAAAGCATTTTCAACGGGAGATGGGGGTGCAAGCATCTCTCCTTGAAGGGGGTGAAAGCTGCATGATACACCAGGAATTCCCTGGGGGTAAGTGCCATGGGGCACAAAGTGTGCACAGGGCAGCTGCGTCCTTGGGTAACATGAAACCTGCTTTTGTCAGGAGGCAGCCTGTCCAATCCCTTGGCTTCCCTCCACCATCTGCTCCAGCAGATCACCAGCCACCACAAGGCTGGAGGCACCAGGAGTGGCTTGCTGCATTCCCAGGGTAGCTCACCACTCTGGGGCATTTCCCTGGCAGCTCCCCTTCTTGCTGCCTTTGGGAAGCACCTGCTGCTTCACACTCTGCCACCCCACAAGCTGAGTAGCTGAGAGGAGGTTTCTCAACCAATGCCCTCCAGCAGCTGTGGGGCCACAGATGCTCCTCAGGGGACGCCTCACCTCAGCCCAGCTAGTTGCTGCTGGTGGCTGCTGAAGAGCTTTCAGGGGCTCTCTAAAGACCCAGGGGAGAGTGGTGAGCTAAGAGGATAGGTATCTGTCAGCTCTGCTGTCCCAGTGATCAATACCTAGCAAAAAGAACAGCTGGGGATCAGAACAAAGCATGTACATACTGTGAAATTTCTTTTTTTTTTTGTTTGGCTTTTGAGTACACCAGAGACAGAGGTCAGAGAGTGACAGAAGCCTGTCCAAGGGTCCTTCCAAGGCTGAAAATGCTGCTGAAGACTGCCTTCAGAGGAAACACTGTTTGAGTCTGTACCCACAGGTACCCTCCATGAGGAGTTGTGGGGAAGAATATGCAGAAATTCTTAGGAAGATCTTGCTGTTTTCCTCCGTGGATAGTGAAATGAATGGGTAGGAAGTGGTAGTAACAATAAGGCCTCTGTGGCAGAGTGGAGAAAAATCAGATGTTCTGTTGTCCAAAGAAAATGCATGTGCATCACCATGGCCCTTGCATGCCACCATCGTCTAAGAATTAAGAACTGACTTGTACAGACATCACTCATAGGAATGGCTAAATGTGTACTTGATTAACCTTATTGCCCTACCGACTAATTGGGCAGCTTATGGGGACAGCTTCACAGAAGGTAATATTTCCTTTTTATGGACTTGTTCCCTTTTGCCATCAGCAGCACCCCTAAGTGTCCATTGTCTCACTAAACCGTCGCAGATGGTGTGTCTGTCATGGTGCTGTACTGTGTCAGGGAGCAGTGCTTCAAGGAAGGGCTGTGTGTTCACTGTGCTGGGAGTGCAGCTCTGGGAATGCTTTAGGTATAGACCAGATTGTGGTGTTTACTGCATGAGGAGGTGTGTAACCACAAAGGGTGAACGATAGTGAGGGGGGAGGGCTTTGCCAGCACCACACACCTTTCACCCTAGTAAAGTCTTCTTGTGCTGCAAAGGCACTTGATGCAGGGGTGTCATAAAGTTTTTATTGCTGTACACTTGGAGTGCTTGCAACAATTAGAGTTGGTAAAAACCTTGCATGCTGATATCAGGGGATGTCGAATGGCTTCTGATTGCAAGCATGGGTGTAAATACACTGCTTTTCACTCCCTTTCTGTAGAACAAACCTGTGTCTCTGAAGAAATGAATAAAGATGCCATAAAACCAGCTACATATGTTTCACAGGAGCAGAGCACGTGAAGGTCTCCAGCCATCCCACAGGAGTGAGGGGTTGGTGCAAACCTAGCCCTGAGTACAGGCTCAGACCTGTTCCTCCACCCACCTCATTTCCCCTGCACTCTACCTGGAGCAGAGACAATTCAGGCCACTTGGGGCAGCTTCATTTGGGCAGGGATGTTCCTTACCACATCCCAGAGATACTGGGTTTAGGGGGTCCCAGCAAATATTCACCCAGTGTGTTTACTGTTGCTGGCCCTTCACAGCCATTCCCTGGCTGAGGCTCCATCTCTACACCCAGTATCAGGCATCAGGTGCTCTATGTCAAGGGATCTCCTGCCTACAAAGAAGGCCATGTGGCCTTTCTTGCTCTGCAGGTTGCTGTGAAATACTGTCCAAAGAGTGTGCAAAACTGTTTAGATCACTTCCACCAAAGAATATATTTTTCATCGGCATTGTGGTAGGGAAGACATGGTAGTAGAAATTTTGTAGCTTTTTGCTCCTTCCTGCAAAGTGCAAGTGGTTCCTCAGACTCTGAAGGTGTTTTGGGTCACCAGGTTGTGTGGGCACTGTCTCTTTAGCTGGCCTGCTCCTGGAAACTCTGTTACAGCAGGACAGAGGTCTAGCCCCAAGACCTGCAGATGAAGACACTGCTAAAGGAGAAGCCAGTGTGCTTCCCGCTTCCCTGACTGCTGCACCACAACCCTAACACGGCATAAAGACCCCTGGGGCTTCCACTTGATTCCAAATGTCCTCCTCCCAAGACTCATTTTCATTTTCCATCCAGGAGGCAAGGTTCAGCTGCAGCAATAGAATATGGGCATCAGAGACTCCTCGTCTGGACAGACAGCTTATCCCAGGCACAGTCACCTGGCTTGGACACTCCCTCAACCCACCTCCCTATGGAAAGTGAGCACAGGGCAAGCTGGAACCCTGCTCTGCTGCTGTCACGGTCTCTGAAAAGGAGCAACCAGCCACTGATGTGTTTTGAATTGTGTACCTTGTGCTTTGACAGGGAGCTGCAATGTGGCAGGATGAGTAATTAATTAGCCTCATGCTGCCACAAGCATTTCCAGTCCCAACCGACAACAGACTAATTAAGAACCTCCCTGTGGCATCTATTTTAGCTAACCATTTACTTTGATACAATTTAACAAGGGCTTTTCTAATGGTTTATTTCACAGGCAACTCATTAGATTAATTTGTGTAGCAAACAGCAGAAACTTGAATAGACATTTTGAGTTCCCAGCCACCAAAAGTCAAAAGAATTTTGCCAAAGACTGCACTAATATTATCAAGGCAAAACATATGCTTCCTTCTGATAGTTTGTGTCATGTCGTTTGTTCTCAGATATTACCTTACTTAAGTCCAGAAGTTTTGAATACTGAAGGTCACCTTGTAAGTGCTGGTTCCTAGGAGCTGATTAATGGCCCTGTATGTGATTTGCCCATCAAAATCATTTGAGGTGCTTGCAGACCAAGCACCAAGCATGCTAAGTGCACCCCATTATCAGTGTTGTCAGTTTCAGCATCTCAGTGAAGACTGTGGAACCAGACTTCCTGCCAGCCCAAGTATCCCTGCATCTCTGACTGTGGGAAGCACTGATACATGTGCAGCTCCAAGGCTTTCACAGGATCTCCCACAAAGCCCAAGAGAATCAGAAAAGGGCCCTACAAATCCCTCAAATGGCAGGAAAGAGTGTCCTTCCTTTCTACCTTAACTTTCAAATGTTAAGCTTGACCCTACCTAACATGGAAACATGGTTTGTCTTTGGGAACCTGCAGGAGTGCCAGATGTAGTCTGGACCAAAGCAGGGACAAGGGCTGAAAATGAACCCAGAAGCAACTTGGGTTTTCTCCACACAATCTGTCCTAATGGGAAAATGTGCAGGAGGATTTTACCTTCCCTTACTGCCTCTACACTGTCTCATGTTTACAAATCACAGTTGTGAGGGTGAAATATTTGACTCCAAATTAAGAGTGAGTGGATGGCAGCAAAGGTGGTAGGTTGGATCTTACAGAGCATATGATTGCATAGTTTGGAAAGAAGACTTGGGCTCCGGACAGGGAAGGAGAGCAAAGAACATGAGCCAAAAGGCCTTGCTGTGGGAATGGGGTGGTGGTGCCACAGCAGCAACTAAATGCACAGTTTTCAGCAGGGCACAGTTCTCCACATGACTGAGATCAGGTTTTTTGTTATCACTAGAATTAATTGCGAAGGTCTTTTTGAAATGAATATTTGAATTCTAATATATTTTCTTTTTCCCTAGGGGGATACTAACCAGCTCCCTCTTTTCAAACACCATCAGGAACTTAGGTTTAAGCCTCAAGGATTAATTTTGCTTCAGAGTTTGGTTAAATTGGCTTTTGGATTTGGATACCTAATTTCTTTGGAGAAATTGCTGAAACTGGGAATGCCTCCCTACAAGTCATCTACTCAGAGTGACCTGCTTAGAGGCACAGAGATGTTATTGTTTGTTCATGGAGTTTTTCCATGCTTTTCTTTCTAAAATGCTGTCCCAAAATAAAATCCCTAGATTCTTGTCTAGGCTAACATATAGCAAGTGAAAACTAAAAACATTAGTGGGATTATCAGTTTGCATTTCTCAGCTCCTAGTTGTTTGTAATTCTTGCTTCACTCTTCCCCATTCCCAGAAATTCTATGTGACCAGAATTTGGAATATTTCCTGTGTTTCATGGCAACAGAGCTGTGCTGTAGAGGCTCCACAAAGCCACATACATTATGATTTTTATCCCTTGTTGCAGGCTGGCTGTGTGTAAACACTTCCTTCCCAGTCCTGTCTGACCCTTGTTGGATGCAACCAGCTACAGTGAATATTAAGTGTGACTTCATTTGCTGTAGCTCTCTGCCCTCTGCCTCCTAAACCTTCAGGCTGTTGATGATTTCCCCCTTGGCTGAATGCTGGGATGCTGGTGACCTGCTTTCCGAGAATGAAGGCACCATGGAACACAGGGTAGCTGCAGTGCCCAGCAGCTCTGTTGAAGCTGAGTGCTGACAGCCAGAAGGCAGCAAGGACTGAATGCAATTGCCTCTGAAATGCACACTGGGCGCTCTCCCCAGGCAGATGCTTCTGCCATAGCTGTGTGACAGAATGTGCTCTTGACTCACAGGGCCAGACCCCTCACAGGTGAATACTGGCTCAGTGCTATCAGCTTGTATTTCTTCCTGCCAAAACCCTCCAAGGACTCTATTAATCAGGGGGCTTCCAGTGCTTTTTTTTTTCTGAGGAGTAGCCTGTGTCAGATTGATGAAATTTGTACTGTTGTCCTTTTCTGGCTGGTCCTCTGACCATTTAATGGTTAGTGGCTTCCTGAGGTCACTGGCACTGCTCTGCTGGCTCCTACTTGGCATGCTACTCCCTCCGCAGAGCTCAATTAAATAGAAAAATAATTTTGTCTACCAGGGTGTTCATGTCAACTGCTGGGTGCAACTAGATGAGCTGCAGTTGCCATTACTTCTGAAACTATGAGGTGGTAATTTTTTTGTAGTCTTTTATTTACTATTAAATATCTATTTCCAAGATTATTGCGTGGTTTCGAAGGGTACGGTGTGTAAGAGCCCCCAGGGTGTGAACTCATTAAAGTCCTTTGTGCTTTGGTGTATTAACAGATGGGGTACTTGGGCATTGTTGCAGTACCTGAAAGTCTGTCCAGCTTCTTAAGCTGACCTGATATCTGCTGATAATCTTCCAAAACAGAAATTCTTTATGGTACCTTTAATGAGACTAAGGCAAGGTCTTGTGGATGAGCTACATCTGAACACCAAGTGACCACAGCCCTCCGTGCTGTGTACTCCCTTGCAGAAGCTTGCTCAGCCCCAGCAGTAACACTGAGCAGCATGCTGTACCTGACTGTGCAGTTTTGGTTTTCAGACTCTCACCAAATGAGTGTCATTGATTCCTAGGTACTCTCTTGCCCTGGGTCCCAGGTGTTGCACTCTGTTTTCTCTATCCTTCAGGAGCAAGGCTGTCCTCAGGGAAATGCAGTCTCCTGTTAAACACACTGGGAACAGCCCTCGAGGTGTGGAGTCCTTGGGCTTAAACTATGGAGTATGATCCTGTGCCTCTAGTAAGGACATTGGTTTTCCTGTTGTGAATTCCTACCCTAAATTCCACCCTAATCTGCCAAGGGGAGCCACCACCTGCCATGTTATCCCTTGGCTTTTTCCAGGGTTGCTGTTTTCAGCAAATACAGTGGTGTTTTAGCATTCATTCAGACCCTGCATCCCTGCCAGGATCTTTTCCATATTTCCTATTCAGGTGCTGCCTGCAAAACGTATAATCAGTCAGAGGGAAAAAGACTGGATAAAAAATTCCTCAGCAACATTTACTTGACAGATTCATCCCCTGTGATCAAAGACCCTGTCCTTATCTTGTTAAATTTAATGGAAATTTTACTAATAACCTCAGAAGACCAGGGTATTACTCTCCCTGATTAGTGGACAAGACCATAATAACATTATAGCTTCGGGAGAAATTAAATCCCTTCCCCTACTTTTTGGGTGGGGGAAAAAGGCGTGTGCTGGGCTCACTCATTGGATGATGCCTGCTCTCACAACTGGTAATCACCTGGGAGAGGAGCTGGTGTCCTGCCAGAGGAGTGTGCTGTAGCTGTTTCTCTCATCATCATATATTTAGCCCTGAGTGTGGAAAATGGCTCCAACTAGATGGAGCTGAGCTAAGTTTACCTTCATGGTTGCAGCTGTGCATCTCTGTAACCACTGGTGCTGCAGAACCCAACGTTAGTCTTCCACTACTTTTTATTCTTTCCTAGGAGACTTGGTGGAGGGGTGTTGAGATAATTTCTCTGTCTTCTCCTGAAATTTTTATTTCGGGAGTGTGTCTCAAACGTGCTTAGAGAAAAGGAATGAAATTCAGCGCTATGACTGTGCTAGCAGAGCAAATGTTTTCCTGGTGGTAGCTATTTCCCCCGTCATGTTAGCACTGAATTTGTTCTGGTATTCCTGAAATGCCTTTAAACACTTCATTTCTTCTTTAGAGTGAGCCAAAATGGTCCCTTGTGTGAAAGCTAGCCCTGGGAAGACAGTGCTAAGCCTCTTATGAGTGCAAAGCTGTGCCTGTGTTTAGACTTACTCCATCACCCTCTGTGGCATTTGAGCTGATTCCACTTTTTATGCCTATCACTTTCTCATTTCCTTTGGCTGGGATCCCTCTTTCTTTCTGCTGAAGTGTTCAGAGGGCAGGCAATTCCATGGCTGCCTGCAGATGAAACCAGATCAGCTTTCAGCCTTGAATTGTGTAACAGCTGCCCACCGTCACTTCAGAGCCAATTTTGGGACAGTGTTATCAACTTTGTCAATCCATATGTCCCAGGGAGACTTTTACTGGATAAAAGCTTGCGTGTGTATTAACTGGATCAAATTCTTAAATGTACATCTGAGACATGAAGTGTCAAATGGGACATCCCACTTTCACTAAACAAGCAAAACTGTAATTCATTGATATCAGAATTCCATGGATTCCAGCTATCCCTAGGCCCATGATATCGAAAAGACTGTCCTGNGTTTAATAATGATTTTAATTGTTAGATTTGTGTTTGTCAAAAGCATGGGACAAAAAAGCCAATATGAATAGTTTTATAGTATAGTATAAAACTATGTATAGTTTTATTTTTTTAATTTTTTTTTATTTAGTTTTTTTATTTTTCTCTTCTGCTAAAGACAAAAGCACGATCAGTTCAGCTTGCTTCACTTGCCTGATGTGTACTAGTTTTATTACTCACTAGCCAAATAGTAGCTTAACTACATCCATTGCCTTAATATTTCATTAACTAACTCAATTTAAATAAGAAACCAATCATATCTGGTGCAAAATTTGATGAATGATAGAGAGTTGTGGCTGCTCAGTAGTTCACAGTCTGACATTAACTCAAAGTCACTTCTGAATAGGCTTCTGAGTATCCACAACCTGACAGCTGCCTTCAGGGTGACCAAAGGAATGAAAAAAATTAATTCTTATTTATTTTATTTTAAATAATTGTCTCAGGTTGTAAACAAACTTATAAGTACACCTTAGCCAGGCATGCAGCATTGATAAATCAGTGTAAGGAGCTCTGTTAAAGTCAATTGATATACACTGATTTGCATTTCTCACTGATCAGACCTACCTGCATGAGATTAACCCCTTGCAATTCTCTTATATCTGAAAGGTGTGTTTGACCAACTTCTTGACAGCACTGGATAGCTTTTTGTAGGGTGTATCAACCCAGCCCTCTGCGTCCTTTGGAACAATGGATTTCACTATGAAAGTTCATGTAGTAATTTTTTCCAGGAATAACCTGCGGTTTTTTCCGGTTGGATAAATTCCAGCCTAAGTAGTTACACTTTGCCTTCCCCAATTCCCCTGAAAGTCCAATTAATTCAGGCATTCTTAGCATAAAACTGTTACACACTGCTACTGTACATGGCTAAACAGCTGTTGTACAATGACAAACACATCTCAGTGGTGCGTGAGCTAACTCCCTCGCACCACTCCAGTGCGGCGTGCCTGAATGATTCCAGTGCTCACAGACCTCCAAGAAAAAGCACACTGGTTTTTATCATGATCTTCCTAGATCTGCTCATCTTCACCATCCTTCTTTGGCTGGCTGGTTAAATTCACTCCTGGATCTTGAACTACCAGAGGTGGGTAGGGGTCTCAGAGCAGGGGATGTGCCAGGTGCACTGGCAGGCCATACTCAGGTGGCACATGTTGTTTTGAATACCTGAGAGGGGACCCCCACTGAGGTAATTAGTTACTTCCCAATTGCCTGTGACACCTGTGCTGGCTGATGTCTGTCTGTAGTGAAAGAAAAGTTTGGAATCTCAGAGACCAAGTAGAGATGGAAAGCCCATAGCTGCAGTGTTGCCTGTTCTGCTTTTTCTTTTCAATGTATTCTTACATCTGTTTTTTTTAATTAGGTCTGAGTCCGATCATTGCATCAAGATGCCCACTTTGTTGCTTTGATGCCCACTAGTTCCTAGCTCTAATGATCTTGTGTCTCCTGTGGTTTGTAAAGTCAGCTGCAGTGCTCATGTCTGACCCTTGCTGTCAGACTGGAGCCAGCTGTCACATCAGAGTCTCAGAGCTTCTGGATAGAGGGCTGTCCAGGCCTTGTCCAGCTTCAGAAATCTTACCCCCGTCATAATCATTGTGGTAGTGAGGATGTGTCAACACCAGGGTTGAAAGCAACGGCCTCTTGCTTCTGTAGTTCAGCTCAAAAGCAGAGTGAGGCCCAAAGGTAACCGCTGGCTACACCATCTTCTTGGAGGGACCTCTGTACTGCTGGAGCAGCAGCTAACAGCAGCAGAGCTACAATGAGAGAGGGTCTCACGAAAAGAAAGCTGAATATGACAAGTATCAGAAGGAGGCAGTTTCTCTACCATGTGCTTTGCTCAGATCACCTGAGGGATCACCTTCAGGGATCCTTCTGGACATGCTGTAGGATTTCCAGTTGTGTTAACTCTCAGCTCCTGCATCCAGGTCTACAAGATAAAACAGGGACAAATTTTTTGTGCAGCTGCTGTGAGATGGGATAATCCCTGCCTCTGTGGATGCATTTGCCTTTCAGCCCACAAGGGGCTTGGTTCAGCTTGCGCTGCTTGAGGGATAGAATTTCAGCTGTCAGCTTCTGGGTCCAGCTGGTGTTGGCAGGTGGAGTAGCTCTGGGAAGGAGGTTGTTCAGTGACATCTGTGTCCTACGCCAGTCTGTCTCTGATGTCCGTCAGGGTTTCACTCAGTGCCAGTTTACAGCTTCCTTCCTGCATGGCTGTCAGGGGTAGCTGTCATCGTACCAGACCCCTCTTCCGATTGTGACACCGACATCCTCTGACCATGACATGAAGCACTGGGTGAAGGCTGCAACAGGGAGGTGGCATGTGCCTGCCTTTGCTGCATGTGCTGCCAGAGTCAGCCAGCTCACATTTCATGTGAGTTCCATCTGCAGGTGGGCACACTCAGTACCTCCTTCCTGGGAAAAGGCTGTCATCCCTGAAACATTTCTTCCTCCATGCCCATTAGCTTTTCCAAGACATGTTGTGGACTGTAGAGAGCAAGTTAAAGCATTAGGAAAACAGGTTGTATTTCACATGTGTAATTGGGCAAATGACATTCTCCAGAATGGGATGGGGAAGAGAATTGGAAGGGTAAGAGTGAAAAAACCCATAGTGAGAGGGACCAATTTGACTTTTATTTATGCCTCAACATGTGCTATACATGAGGTGAAAAATTACTCTAGGGACTGGACACGTGATGAATGGGGAGCCCTATCCCCAGGGAGACTTCACCTGAGAGCCGATCAGGGCAGAGAAATCTTCCACGACTGGGCTGCGAATGACCCCCACTAACTGGTAGGGCAGATTCCTGGACGGCCAGGACAAAATGCCCAGGAAATCAAGCTTTAACACAGGGAAGCATTTAACACAGTTAACACAGTGAGGCACAGTGGTAACAATCTGTCCCTGTCTTCTGTTTCTTTCTCCATCTCTCTTTTATCCCTCTCTGCTCTCTTTTCTGTCCCCCTTCGGTAGGAACACTTACCCTTCTTTATCAATAAACAATTCTCTGATATAATATTGCTGCATTTGTGCTTTATTTTTGTCCAAGAAGCAAAACAAGGAATTAATTGCTTCCCATAGGCAGGCAGCTGTTCACTAATCTCCAGGAGAGCAGGGCCCATCATGTGTTAAGGATGACTTGGGAAGACAAAGGGCATGACTTTGAACTTCCTCCCCTTCCTTTTTCTTCCTCCAGGTTTACATGCTCAGCCTGGCACTGTGAAGAAAGTGAACTCTTCCCCAGCCAAAGCCAGCACACGGACCATCCTCTCCTCATTTTCAGATGCCTGCATAAACGATGACACAGTTTTGCACATAACCTGAAACCCTTTTAGAGATGTGCCTCATGTGACCTGAAGTGCTGCCCAGTGCTGTGCCTCTGTGTGGATATGCCTCTGGTCCAAAGCGGTTGCCAAGCTGTGCCTGCCGGCTTCCTCCCTGCACAGCACCCACCCCAGCACAGGCAGCAACCAGGACCTTTCTCTGCCAAGGAGAAGGGCCACAGGGAGCTCATGCTGCGTTACCCAGGGTCTGGAATCAGGCACAAAAAGTGGCTGGTGGCCAGAGGAATATCTGAGGGATCAATTTTGGGTTATGGACTGCTCAGCCGAGCTTAATTTGCTCTTTACCTTGTGCCAGATAGGGAATTCCTGTGGGGAGCAGACACTGGAACCAGTGTTTCCACCTGGGCCGAGGGTGTGAGCATATTAAATTGCCATTTTCAAAATGACCTCCTGCCTCTGTGCAATAGTCACAGAGACCAGTGGAGATGCAGCTCCTTCTCTTCCTCAGCATTCCCACTCTCTTGTCTCAGTTTTCTTCATCATGCTGTCCCCTTCCTCCTTAGTGTCTGCATGACACTAATCCATATGGCTTTAACAGAATATCATTAACCTGCAGCACTAAAGAATGCCTGTGCTTTCTTAAAAGCCTGCCACTTTATGTTTTTACAGTCTCTGAAGTACAGGCACCTCAGACCAAGCTGAGGGGCTGACCCGCTGCTGTGTACTGATCTTGGCTGCTGTAACCCTGCACAAGTTTTATTCTGCTGCTGCTTCAGAGATGGCTTGGACTCCAGTTTGTGTCTCTTCAGACTGTGAGCCCATTACGAATTTGTACAATATCATATCTAAAAGGGTAGAAGTAAACTTGGATTTTCAGTTTTCAGATATGCATATGCAAATAAGGATGCCTTTGAAACTTGAAGAAGAGAATGAGCTTTGCTCTGCTTCTGTATTTCAAATTCCCTTCTTGCCCCACCCTCATCTATTTTTTCTCCTGCTTTCACAAGTGCTGCAAGAAATGAGCTAACTTGCCTTTACAATGCAACAACTATGATGTGGGACAGCATGAATGTTCTTGTGCTCTCCTTCCACCACACTGTAATTTCAACTTGTTCACATGGTTTTTTAAGCAAGAGTATGATAATAGTTCATATCATATGAAAAATAAGGACTCTCCATTTTTGTCTCACTCAATCCAGATTGTATTTTCCTTATTTAGTGGCTGGATAAGCAAATATTTGCTGCATTTATTTAATGTCTTTGCTTTCTGCTCAATTATTATGTTATCTTTTTATGTAGTACTATGCCATGTAAATTTGGATGGAGGGGATGTAGATTTTACATTACAGGCTGATTGCAAACCTTCTCAGCATTTAGCAGCTGTTTTGCTGGCAGCCAGTTTAATCACATGCCCATGGTAAAGGAAAGCACATGTGATTATATTTGTAAACTGCCTTGTTGTGAATGTCAAGGTAAGTTATTTTACCTCAGAATTCAGAAAAAAAAAATCCAGCTGGAATCCAGCTGGACACCTAACTTTCAAAACTCCATAAATGCTAAAATCAAATCAATTAAATAAAAAAATAAAATCTTTAAACCTTCTCAAATCACCAAGTTTCATCTTAAAACTCTTCTCAAATATCCAAAGCTCAGAGCATGTCGATTGTACCTTTGTGACTGAAAACCTTTGGGGGTTTTGCAGAAGTTTTTAACTTTCAAACACTGAAGCAGAGGAACATAAGGCATAGTACCAGATTTGGACATTTTATATATTCTCTAGTGAAAGCTGCTTATATAACCTAAACGTGCAGTTCATGCCTTGCAGCATCAGCCTGACTCTGAGAACTTGCCACGGTTACAGAACATGCTGCCTCCCAAAAGCAGGCTGCTCCATATTGGCTGTTGAAATGTCTAAAGTATATTTAATTAAAAAAAAAAAAAACAAACCCAAAATTAATTAAATGGGCAAATGGGCAAGTGGCTGCTTACCTGGGTATGCTCTGTGCTTACAGAGAGCTGCAGTTTAAGTGGGACCTCATAATTTATTGCAATTTATTTCTTTCATGACCTGACCATTTATAAGCAAGTACAAAAAGGGCTTATTTTTTTTCTTTCTCCAGCTGCAAGATAATGATGTGGTATACAACAAAAGCAGCATTTCCACTGTGTATGAGGAGCAGAGGAGGAAGCCCCAGAAGCCTTTCTGTGCACAGGGCTCAGCTGTCATGGAAGCAAGACAGGATGTGGATTACCTTTGTTATTCTCTCCCTTACGGTCTCTGCTCAACCTGGCTCATCCTCTTTATAAGAAGCTGCTATTACAGTAGGATGTCACTTCAGTCCCTGTTCACAAGTGTTGGTTATTTTTTTTTTCCCAAGACATAAGGACAGATAATTTTGGGGTAACTGGATAAGGCTTCTAGTGAAACCACTGCGCCCTTTGTATTTCTGTACAAATTTCCAGGTAAATTTTTCAGTGCAGGATTCTGCTATTGTCTTACTCCAGTTCCTACAATGCTGGATTGGAATGCTTTTTCTGACTTCATTGCACCAAGAAAAGCATGGGTTGTCTTAGTAGTCTTCACACCTGCCATGCATGTCTTTTTCCAAGGTTCTCTGTTTCTACACTCAGTGCCGTGTGCTCTGAATACATTAAAATGAAGGACCAGAAGCTACCCAGGATCACAAAATAACACCTTTGTAAGTTCTGAAATGCATACCAAAGGGTATTACAGGGATCCTTGTAAGTACTGCCCTGCTAGCATCCTTCTCTGAGGAGGCTGCAGTCACTGCTGGTCTTATTGCTCTACTTTTGAGGCATTAGGTTTAGTCATTGTGTGGACAGGCTGCAAGCTAAGATGATGTGACCTAAGAGGACAACATGCATGAAATGCTTGGAAGGTTAAAGGTTCTGTATGTGTGGTTTTACATAAGAGTGAGTGTGGAAGGTTTCCAATGCTGTCTTGCCTATATGTGAAAGCATGCAATATAATTTCTTCCCTTTATCAGGATTGCTGGTTTTGCTTTTTCCTGCTCACCTTCCTGCCTTTGTACATGGCTGCTGCTCCCAATGCAGCTTGCATCTGCTTCGTACAACCTCTGCTGTCTTACAGTTCAAAACTGCCTTTGGTCTTGAGCAGAGCCAAAAGCAAAGCACTTCCTGGACACAGAGCAATATTGCTGCATGGACCGTCTTTGAAATAACAACCTTGATTTCTCACTTTGCTTAACAGCTTCTGTTTCAGGCCCTTTTGACCCAGTTTCCACATAGCTTGAGAACTCATTGCCTGCTTTACTTGGTGTCTGCAATATGGCTCACTTTGTTCAGTGATTTCCACTTGACCTTTCCAGTTTAACTTGCTTCTCTGCCATCACTTGCTTCTCTCCAACCAAAGGGCAGGCGCTGAATATGTTTAAGGTGTCAGGTTGCTAATGTGGGCACTGTTTGGCCAGGGGATGCTTGACTCTGCAGGAGGGTGAGGAATGATGGGAGGATGTACAGCTTGCTGGTAGAAGACAGTGCATTTCAGAGCTTGAAGGATTTGCATAGGAGAGCCTGTGCCAGGGAATATTAAATACTATTCCATGTCTAAAAAAAAAAGTCTGCCGATCATGCTGAATTTCTTTGTATCTTCCCTTCCAATTGTTACTCAGAGAACTCCTCAAGAGCAGCATGCAATTTCGCAAATATTCAGTCCCTTTGGTAAGTGGCTGCATGGTGTACCTACTTTGTCTTTTTGATTATGATGCTGGTTTAGACTGTATATGTCCTTTCATGCCCAGGAGACTGAGACTGTGTTTTTGCTTAGATGATAATAATTAATTTTCTTTTGAGACACATGGTTTTTTTTCCTCTTAGAACATGATTATTTTAAAAAGTAAAATAGCTCACTAGATTGTGAAAACTGGGTCGCTTAAAGGAGCAGTTGTTGAAGCTAAACCTATACTTTCCAAGTTTCTGGCTCAATTCCCATTCACATATTAGTGAGAAATGCTGCCATCCAACAGCTGCCTGCTCACATCAAGATGAGATGGTTGCTTAGGACCAGTCCTTGAGGCTGACAGGGAACTAAAGGAAAGAAAAAAAACCAAGAAAGACCCTCTAATCTCTACTGCAAGTTGGGATGCTGTGGGCACTTTTTGGCTAAGAGTGAAGAAGAGATGGGGAGTTGCATACACAGCATCTGCTTGGAAAAACTCCTTATCTCAGTGAGTAAACTCAGCCCATCCTTCACAGGTCAGGATGTGACTCATACTCCAAGGTGCTTTGCAACAGGGATGACCTGACTAGCCAAATGGTGATCTTAAAATGTGGGAGATACTTGGATCTTTCTGTTAGCTGAGAGTTTGCAGAAGGCAGCAATTTTTCGCCCAAGGCCAGCACAAGTAAGCTGCCGACAGATGCGTCTCCCGACTCCAAATGCCCCATCTGCCTGGATAGGTTTGACAATGTCGCGTATCTGGATCGCTGCTTGCACAGGTTCTGCTTCCGCTGTGTCCAGGAGTGGTCCAAAAACAAAGCAGAATGCCCCCTCTGCAAGCAACCCTTTTTTTCCATTTTCCATACAATTCGTGCCGAAGATGACTTTAAGGAGTACATTCTGAGCCCTTTAGAAACCAGCTCTTTTGCCAGCCCTGACGGACGGAGATTTCGCTACCGTACCACCTTAACGAGGGAACGCCGCGCGCGCAGTTCCCCTTCCCGAAGGATGCTGTCCCCTCCGGATAACGGGATGTTGTTCGAAGGCTTGTCGGGTGAGCCGACGCGGCACAGACACAGAGAGATTCAGCAGATGATCAGGAGGCTGGCCTCGAGGAGAAAGGCTAGCGCAGAGGGCAGGTCTCTGCGGCAGATCCAGGAGGAGGAGATGATCAGCTTCCGCAGGGCCCTGTACCGCACCGGCGTGCGCATCCGCAGCATTCAGGACGGCGGCCGATACCGAGACGTGTCGGCAGAGTTCTTCCGCCGCAACCCCGCTTGCCTTCACCGCTTGGTTCCTTGGCTGAAGCGAGAGCTGACAGTCCTGTTCGGTGCCCACGGCTCTCTGATCAACATTGTGCAGCACATTATCATGAGTAATGTAACTAGATACGACCTGGAAAGCCAGGCCTTTGCCGATGATTTAAAGCCATTTCTGCTGAATCGGACAGAACACTTCCTGCACGAATTCATCAGTTTTGCTCGTTGTCCTTTTAACTTAGAAGCGTACGACCAACATGCCAATTATGACTGTCCTGCACCATCGTATGAGGAAGGAAGCCACTCAGACTCGTCAATTACTACAATATCTCCAGACATGGCATACTCACAAGGGCCAGATACTAGTTTGTCTGCACCTGGTCTTGCTCAGGCCCCCTGGGATGATGAAACTCCAGGGCCTTCCTATTCCATCTCAGAAGAGGTTCGTGCAACCATAGCTTCTCCTCTGGAGTCATCAGAGAGTTCTGATGAGGACTCTGCTACAGGGAGTCGAAGAACCAAGCTGCAGACTGAGTTACAAGCTAATGCTGACTCAAACGACAGTGGCTCTTCCTCGGACAATTGTGTCATTGTTGGGTATGTTAAGCCACTAGCTGAGAGGACACCAGAAGTGGTTGAGCTGTCGTCTGACTCTGAGGAGTCCATCAGGGAAGAGAAAAGGGAAGATGTCAAGAAACAGCGACCAGTCCAGTGTCACAGTTGGAGTGACAGTGAACCAAGCAGGAGCTTCTCGCCACATTCCCCAACATATAGGGAGGACGTAGGAGGTTGCAGAAGATAGATACAGTGCCATTAAAAGACCATATGAGCCTGTCTTTGAAGCTAAACTTTTGAGCTTGCCTGTCATCAGAATATTGCCAATTTCATACCTTGATTTCGAGTTACTAAAGAACTGCATATACATGCTAGGAAATAATAAAATTGGAATGACTGGACTGGTCAACACAGGAAAAATATTCAGAAATGCCTGAATTCCAGGAAACAGAAACTCCTCTGTGAAAATGTCTTTTCAATCAATTGTAATTACAGCTGTCCACTGATAACCTCAGGGCCAGGATGAGACATTAGATTAATGCCATCAGGTGTGCTGGACTTCACAGCCAGACTGATTTAATGAGTTGCCTCAAAAGGTGTTATAACGGATGTGAGTTAATCTCCTCGCTGCGTGACTGGATCTCATTGTTCGAAATCAAGTTGCCTAGTCTGGCAGAGAGTGCAGCCTGGAACATCAGCTCAGCAAGTAGGGCTAAGCCATTGGAAAGCATCTTTTCTAAAAGCAGATGTATGGTTCTACCTGCTGCTTACTAAATAAAATATTATTTTATTAATTCTTTAGATTCATGAGGATGTTAGGGGATGCTACCTAGTATTCAGCATAAACAAAATCAAAGTTTCTTACAGTATTGATCTTCTCTGGGTGAAAATTCAGAGCAGAAAACCCAACCTCACATGAAGTTTGGTCACTTCCTCATTCCTGTGTCCTCACACATTTGATTTAGATACATAATTCACATGCCAGCTTTCCCTTATGAATGGTTAGTGACTGATGCAGCTCACCTCCCGATAAGCATTCCTGACATTTCCTTCTTATGCTAGCTTTGTCCTGACACAGGAAAAGCCAACATGGCACTTCCTGTGTGCACTGGAGGATTTGGGGGTGGAGGATCCAGAGTCAGTGTTGGTATGAGATGAGACTTAAAAGCTAACAATATGCCTTTCTGTTCAACTTACAGTCCTACTGTAGCATCAGCAGACCCTGATAACGGGAAAAAAAAGAAGGGTATTGATTTTTGCACTGTTGATTTAGACTGTGTCCAGGAAATGGAACATATTTTATAATATATACCTGTATAGGTAGCTGAAGTGTGTGGGATTATATTGGGCTTTGTTAGTGGTAAAAAATACCTTCTTGATTCTTTGTTACCTTGTTCTCACTGTAAGTAATTGGGAACTTCTTTACTGAAGTTCACCTGATAATTTCGAAGCATTTAGATAGCTTTGTTGCAATTTGCTATTTTCAAGGTCAGTTGTGACTGATGTACAACTCTTAGGGTGAGGCACCAGAAACAAGTCAAGAATGTCAGCTGTAGAGATAACTTCTTGGTTATACTTCATATGCCACACGGTGTTCTGAAAATCAAAAGGCATTATACATGAACGGTAAAAATGTCTCTACTCTCGCTCCATGCACAGGTTAATTCCATGTTGTTCTCTTCCTCTTCATTCTGTTCAACAAGAGCCATGGTTTAATGTTAATTAGATTAGTTTTACACATTTTGGAAGCCACAGAAAGATGAAGAGCAGCAAATGGATGAGATGCTCAGAAGAACCTCACTGGCTTTGAGGATGCATCATCCCTGTGGCATCTCTCTGCCATATGACCCTTATGAAAAATCCATAAATTCAGGTAACTTTTTTGATAAAAGCTTTTGCTTCAGAAGACAAGACCTCCGCACTGAGTATATGCAAGGAAAAGTCCATGACCTTTGCCTGTCACAAACAGCTTTTGTTGTGCAAGGCGGGACATTTTCAGGGAGAAAAAGTACAGACAATGTCCCAAATTCAGGCAGTGATACTTCTATTTTCCCACCTTAAACTGCTTAAGCTGAAGTCACTGATGTATTTTGGAGTTAGTGTTTCTCTGGTGTAGCAAAACCTCTTACAGCTCTTACCCTTAGATGTTCTCATGCAGGCAATAAGTGCAGTTGTGATTTATGTCTGATTCACATTTTTAATGCACTCAGAAGAAATTTGAGAACAAAGCATGGAGTAATAATTCATTGGGCCAGACTCAGCTGGCCCATGGGTGAAATCCTAGACACCGGTTTTTCAGCAAAACCTAGATGGCCTAGGATGAAAACGTTGCTGGCCAATTCAAGCTAGATCTCTAGTTCTTGGATGGCTGTTAAGACACAATGTCTGTCTAGGTTCTCATATGTTGGCTTAATCAGTTTCATACTATGGTAATACAACTTACCCATGCAGGCATGAGAAGACCATGAAGTCCTTAATTATAGATTTGTAAAAATGGAATATAAAATAGTGTTATCTCCTGGCTTTTAATTGTGTGTTAGTTTTTTATGCTGCTTGAAAACCTCATTCAAGGCTTTTAATAGCACTAAAGTACAATTTTTACATTGTAGAGTAAGAGTCTGTTGCCTCTGTCTTTCTTACTTGCACTTCAAAATTTTTACTTTACTATTTTCAAAGGAACATTGTGTGAACTTAGCAAAAACCTGACTTCAATTTGAGTGTTCAATTTTAAACTTGTGGCAAGTTGTGCTTAAACTTACTATAAATGTAGCAAAGAAAGAAATAGGCTTTTTTCTACTTTTTTTTTTGAGGCATGACTTTGTGTTTGCTGAGCTGATTGTGTCAGGAAAGCAAGTCAAAATTTAGTGTGGTGGATATGGCCTCGTTTCCTAAAGGGCAAGTGGTTTTAGAAGTCTCTATTTTGCATTTTGTCCCCTGGGAGGGATGGAGGTGTGTGCCTGATTTAATTTTGACAGTTCTCTAAATTTGCATGCATACCATCAATCATTATTTTTTTTCATTTGAGTTTTTCACACACCATAGCTGGGAAAGAAGAATTTCTTTTAGTGAAATATATGACTGTGAAAACGTAAATTATCAGCAGGCTGCAGGCGCAGCTTGCTGTCTTCTAAAACTAACAGTAACTCAACTCTATATGGCCACTGACATTGCCCATTTAATTCAGCACAGAAGTTTTATACAGGTTTCTAAAGCATCACTTACAGTTTCATTACCTGACTTAAATAGCAAAAAACAACATAGGTGAGTTATGCTTGACCCTAAGGAAACAATAAAAGAACATGTGCTTATTAATAAGAATCCTACTAAGCTATTTTTACAATTGCTTCCAAAACTAGAAGTATGTACTCTTCAAATGAGCTCTTTTCCCAGAAGCCATTTAGAACTGTGGCTGTGAAAAAGATAAATTGGCCAACAACAGGCTGAAGCATGAGTGAAGTAGTTTTGAGATGTAGTTATGTTTCTTTCTTCCTTATGGGTAAAGGCCTCCTAATTAAGAAAAAATGACAGTGGTATTGACTTATAGACTATCTGTGGGTGAATCTTGCACAGAAAACACAGCCAGTTTATTCTAGTCTACTAAGATCTGTCTTGAGAAATTGTGGTTTTCTGAGCTTTTACTATTTCAAGAAATTGCAAATTATCTTTATTATCCATTCAAATGTGAAGTTAGTGATTTGAGATACAACCACTTTATAAAGCATATTAAATTACATATTTGTACACAGACTTAATCTTAATGCATGTTAATATATCCCATTACATTTGGAATAGTAATGAAACTTGTGAATTTGTGGGTCTGTCCTACTATTTATTGTAAACATTTCTTTTTATCCAAAATCAAAATTCCCTATTAAGTTTGGTTTATTGTTGTCGTTTGGTTTGGAACTGGATTTTTTTTTATGGAAGTCAAAATTAATGGACCATTCAGAAAGAAACAATCTGTCAGGAAAACTACAAATCAATCATCTATGAGTGGCTGATATCCCCGTGTGGTCACTTGTACTGGACAGGCTAAGGGGGATGGAAAAATACCGCCCTGCACTGACTTGCTTCATCTTGAGGAGGGCATTTTGCCATTGCCTTCCCAGTGGAGCTGTCACCCTTCCTATCCTACCCCTCAGACTAGGACTGTCCACTGTCCATCTTGCTCAGATTTTTAAATATCAGACTCATTGTCTTTCAATCTGGGACAGTGCACTGTGACACCAAAGGTTTTATTTTCTGTTAATCTCTACTGTCATCCATTTGTAGCCCACACTTCTCATCACAGTGGTGGCTGTGTTTCAGTACAGTTTCAGAAGTCTTTAATAAAAATTATATTAGTTTATAAAATAAATATTATATTAAAAATTAGCAGTGTTTTTAAAGGTTCTTTAAAACCCTCTCCGGCTCTGGAGATACTGTGTCATCACAGGAGGGCTGTGGTCAATCACTGTCTCTCACCTTGCCTGTAAGCACAGATAACTTTCTTACCAGCTCATCTCCTCAGCTTCTGCTCAGGGAAACAGGCACGACTGTATTTCCCTTCACTTGCTCTTTTTGCAGCAGTTCTACGTAAGACTGAAAACTCCATGGGGTGTATGCTATCTTTTGCACCCTCACAAAAATTTGGCAATCTCAGTGTTACATTTACACATGGCTCTAACAACAGTTTTAACAGACCTCCTTGAAACCTGAGGTCAAGCCTAATGAGCTGCAGTTATTTGAAGAGGGGTTTATTGCTGACACCTTTGACATTAGGCTAAATCACTTCATTTTTTCTGAGGCAAAACCCTTCTGGTTTCAGTAAATAAAATCTGTAGGCTGTGGCCTGATGTTGCATTGCCTTAGGCAAGGCATATTAGCTTAATGGACTACCGTTTGAATTGGTGTATTTTGAATAGGTAACTCCTAATAGGTGCCATCTATCAGCTCAGGAATGGAAACAAGGACTGAAATGTTAACATTGCTTAGTTTACTTCTCTTGAGGTGAAACACCCGAACAGCTTTTCTCTGTGGAGAAGAGAGCCCAGCCCAACGAAGGCAGGGGTTGTTGAAGTCATGGACTTCTCGTAATAGGTGATGAGATGATAATGGACAAATACATTCAGCTGCAAATTTCACATAAAATGTAGTTCACAAGCCTTTGTAATGCAAATAATATAAAAGTCCAGTTGGAAGCAGGTTAGCTCCAAGGAGAGATCAGCTGAACTCTGCCTGCTCTCAAGACCTTGGCATCCACTTTTGTGTGCCATACTGTACATCAGAATATGAGTCCTTCTTGGAGAGATACCGTACCTGGGCAAATATCATCCCTGTAGTCTGATCCTGCAAAGATGGTATGGTGACGTCCCATACCGTCCCGCTGTAAAAGGGGAGTCGGGGAGCATACTTATTCATAGATTTCTCGGACGAAAGTAAAGCGCAAACGTAGCAATATTGTATCTCAGAACTGTTTATTGATAAAGAAGGGTAAGTGTTCCTACCGAAGGGGGATAGCAAAGAGAGCAGAGAGGGAGAAAGAGAGACGGAGAAAGAAGCAGAAGACAGGAACAGATTGCTACCGCTGTGCCCCGGGCAGCCGGTTAGCGTCAGCTCGGCAGACGGAGCTCTGCAGCTGTGAGCTGCGGCGAGCCTGCGCGGCGCTGGGGAGCGGCCGGGCGCGATCCCCGAGTGCCGGCAGCAGCGTGTCCCTGGTGTCGGCGAACGACGGCTGCGGGACGGGGCTGCTGCGGGATGCGGGATGCGGGGAGCGGCTGCGGGCAAGGCGCGAGAGGCGGCGGCGGCTACAGGCTGAGTGCGGGCAGTGTCTGCTCCGCCAGGGAAAGAGCAGAGCACCAGGTTGCCGCGGCGACGAGCTGCCTCGGGG